>JNBR01000075.1:92792-339803 GCA_002081595.1 Achlya hypogyna | reverse complement strand
CATAAGGTCCCGGTGTCCACAACCGCCAACCTCGGCGTCGTCTTTGGCGTCGTCTTTGGTGTCGTCTTTGGCGTCGGCGTCCTTAGGCTTGACCTCGGGTGGCGGCACCGTATACGTGACGGGGAACCCACCGGGCTTGCAACATGCGCTACGAACTGTTGGCACTGCATTGCTTAGCGAAGACGCACCCGCCCCACGAGCTGGTCTGCTTCTTCCCGAACGTGATGCGACCGCTTAAGACGTCTCCGGCCACGATCCCTTTGGGCAGTTTGTCGCTGGACGGCTCACCGACGAACACTGGGACCACGGCGCCTGGTACGAGGACCCTATCAAGGAGATGATTCGCCGCCGCGCGCTACCGACGCACGTGGCCGCAAAGGCCGCCGCCTTGATGGCGGCACCGTCAGCCGTCGCATACACGGGCAGCACCACGTCCTTGACGGTTCGGTCGACGCATAGCACACTTCCCTGGAGATCGCCCAGGAGGGCGTAGTCGGGGTGGCGAACCTACTTCTGCGTAAGCGGCGGTGAACGTGGCGGGGAACCTGCACGCGCACGAGGCACAGGCCTTTAGGCACTATAATCTCGCGCGGGTAGGCGGCTGACGTTCCAAGCAGCTTCTTGTGCGCGTCGAAGATCATGAGCAGCTGCGCCTCGAACGGCGAGTCGTACAGCTGCCCCGAGATCAGCGGCAGCCGCGCTGTCACCGCTCCGGTCGCAAGTTGCTGCAACTTGTACGTGAGCACGAGCTCGTACACGACGCGGTGGTCCGGCCACGTGCTGCGGGCCGAGCACGGGCGCACCTGCGCCGTTGCCGGCCGGTGCCGCTGCGTCCACATCGAGAGGCGGGCGTCCGGCAGCAGCGTCTCGGTGCGCACTCCACCGGTCACATCGACGCGGGCCCAGCCATCGCCGCCCTGCAAGACCACCTACCACGCATACCGGTGAGTGCAAGCAGCGCCGATGCACCGACCACCGATGGCGACGGCACCAGTCCACGGAAGGCTACATCTAGCTGCAGTGCGACGCTGGCGCCAGGCGTGCTCCAGAGCGGCGCCAGCGCCACCTCAAGCGTCGCACCGCCTCTGACAGCCATGCTGTAGCCGACGTCCTGTGCAAGCGCGGGTGTGAAGCGCTTGTGTATGTAGGCGTCGCTGGGGCGCGTGTGCGCCGTATACTGGGCCAAGTGCAGGACGACGGTTAGCGTGCCGGGCGCAAGAACGCGGACATTGACCCACGTCGCGCCAGGAGGCACACCGAGGAATGTGCGGTGAACAGTTCCCGGGGCAACCGTCGGCGTCGCCGAATACACACCACAGGGGTCGATGTGGAGCGGCTTGACTACAGTGACGGGCAGCCGAAAGCATGGCCCGCGGCCGGTTGAGTGCATTTCGTGGCCGACGATCTCGGCGTAGTGGGCAACGTTGGGCGACAGTGAGTCTAGGGAAAGAGCGACGGGGAAGCTGCGGCCGTCGGCGAGCAGGGCGAGCGATTTCGGCACCTGCACCCACGGCGCCGACGACGAGAGCTGCAGCGTCGTCTCGAACGACCGGCGCACAATGTTGGGCGTTGCGGGGTGGAACGTCGGCGTCACCTTGACGGCGTACTCCGTGCTCGGGCGAGTCACCTGCCACGGTTCGTGCAGCCAAATGCCCCGCGTCGCTTGTGCTGTGGGCGACGACGCGCGCGCATTGAAGTACAATGGTTGCTCCCGCAGCACGTCAGCGGCCGCCACTGCATGCGCGAAGGCCGGGACGACTTGGACGAGCCCGCGGCCTTGTGCGACCGGCTCGACGCCGGCCACGGGCACCGCGGTCACCTCGAAAGCGCGGCGAAGGCTGTACGGGTGGTAGGCGAGGCCGCGCGCCTTGAGGCCCGAGATGAGCAGTGCGGCGGCCCCAGCGACGTGAGGCGCGGCCATCGACGTGCCGTTCTTGAGTTGCTTCTTCGCGAGCGTCCAGCAGGGCACAGCAGCGACGGCCCCACCGGGTGCCACCACGTGAACGCCGACGTCACCGTCAAACGCCGGGCCGCGCGACGACCACGTGTAAAGAGTTGGCTCAAAGGTTGGCGCCGGCGAAAGACTGTGCACGGCGGTGGCCATGACCGGAGACACGTAGGCTCCGACGCCAAGCACGCTCGACGAAAGGCCACCGGGCGCCTTGAGCGTGCCGAGGGCCGGTCCGTCGTTGCCGATGCTGCCCACGAAGAGCACGCCGTGCGTGGTGACGAGCTCTGTGATGAGCTCGATGCTGCGGCCATGGTCCGGCAACACAGCGTGTTCACCGTAGCTCATGTTGACCACATCGCAGTGATGCTCGAGCACGGCGAGGAGACCGCGGGAGATGGCGGTACCTGTCTCCGTGGAGCCCATGCGCGAGTCGCCGATCTTGATCGACACGAGCTGGGCCCCTGGCGCAACGCCGTTGTGGGTGGGGTCGTCGGGGTAGTAGGCTGCCGCCACACCTGCCACGTGGGTGCCATGCGAGCCGGCGTCGCACACGATGCTGAGCACGTCGCCGTCTTCGTACACGTTGAAGGCGTAGTGCAGTTGCGACGCGTCGCTGAAGGAGCCGTATTCCTGCCGGCGGCGGTAGACGCCAAGAGCAGCGACGGACGTAAAATCTCCGGACTCGTCGATGGCGGCGCGCCACTCGGAGCCATCGTGAAAGAGTATGCAGTCGTAAAGCGGCCCTGGGTCGTCGAAAGTGCTTGCCACCTCTTCAAGATATTGCAGTCGTGCGGCGAGCTCTTTGCGGTTGATGACATGCGACGCAGCGGCCAGAGCCGCTTGTGCATCGACGACGCTGGCGCGGTGGTCGACCATAAAGCGCTCCTTGCGCTCGGCTTTGAGGCGAGCCACAAGCGGAGCTGGGAAAAGCTCGTATCCGCGCTTGAAGCCGACGCGGTATGTTCCGTCTACGGGCGTCCAGGACGGGTTGAGCTTCCAGACTCGGCCGGCCACGGTGACACAGCCGTGCTTAGCTTTGACTTTCGTCGACATATCGACGTCGCCTACACGCGAAGCTTTGTTAGCCCAAGCTGCAAGAGACAAGGCATACTGGATCCCTACGCGCGTGGTTAACGGAGAGGGTGGCGCACGATGGCGTACTGTGGCGTCGATGACGTCGATGATCTTGGGCTTGCCGTCCGACGTGAGCTGCAGGCCCGGCGCGCCTGGGTCAACGCCCGTGTCAAAGACGGCGACAATGGTACCGCGGCCGTCGTAGCTCGGATGCAGCTGCAAGAACTGGTCCACGAGGGTCTCCGCCTTGGGCACCAGCTCCGGCGTGCTCATTGTCGACTGCCGGCAGCCATTTGATTGGTCGCTGACAAAAGATCCATCCAATCAAAACGCTCCTTTAGGTAGAAAGTGCAACCTGGTGAGCGTCGCTGGCCATCAGCGCCTTCGTTGTCCCGCTCTGTGGCGCTCTCCGCGGAACCACGGCGCCGCGGCCGTGGTCTTCTCTTGTGCAGTTCACCAGCGGTGTGCAAGACGATACGCCCATGTCTCGTTCGTTCGCTGCCCAACGCCATGGAGCTGCGACGTCGAGACGGGAGGCCCCCACCACTTGCCGTTGAAGTAAGATGGACGCGACTCTCGCGGGCGCTGGCAGCGCTCTGGCGTGCGTCCAGAGAGGCTACTCGGCGCGCCGTCCAGTCAAGTGGGACCCTCCAGCGGTGACGACGGTGGCCGTGGATGCCACGAGCCAAGGTCGTCGGGTCGTCGTGCGGTCATTGGTGGAAACGGGCCAATGGCACGCGGACGGGGGCTGGCTGACTGGATCCAGTTTCTGCATCGACCGCCAAGCCGCATGCGCCAAGTGATCCACGTCCTGCGCGCCGTGGCCGCGGCGGCGGCAGTTGCGGCGGCAGCGCCCACGGTGGCCATCGACGAGAGCCACCAGTTGCCGTGGTTCCAGTACGAGGGCGACTCGCACTACGAGTTTGGCCTGGCGCTCGGCCAGCATTTCAAGGGCACGATCCAGGATCGCGTGGCAGCGACGGCAGCGCTACAGTCGACGCTGTTGCCATTCTACGGGACTCCGACGGGCCTTGCGATCTACGAACAGTACCTCGCGACGCACAACCGCACGTTTCCGGTCTCGTTCATGGCAACGTCCGAGGGCTGAAATCGTGGACTAGAACTACGTCGACGAAGTGCTGGGCATGGCCCATGGCAGCAACGTTGACTTCTCGGTAGTGGCGACTAGGTGTTTTGCTGCTCATGAGGCCTGCCACAGACGCTTTTCATTCTCAACATCATTGAGGAGTACACGACCTCTATGAATGCGGTGCAACCGCGAGGGCTCTTTACGGAGCCAACATTGCATTGTACCGACATCATCCTCCACGCGCACAACAAATGTCTCGTGGCGCACAACGAAGACAGTGGCATCGCGTACGTTGCTGGCTGCTACAGCCGTGCCAACAAGCTCCTAGGGACGTCAACCGAACCGCTGTGGTCTCCGCCAAGATCCAAGGCCACCCCTGGTTCACGGCATACACGTACCTGGGAGACCTGCCCACGGGAGCCTTTGGTGCGAACGACAACGGCATCGCCTTCTCGCTCAACTGTACAGCGTCAATCCCTCGCCGCGCTCACATGCTCTGCTAGATGTAGAGCCCCTCGACATTGACACCGGTGGCCTCGGGCGCGGCTTCATCAGCCGTGACCTGCTCACAGCAACCAACTTTTCCGATGCCGTAGCCCGCTTTACGCAGCCCAACCAAGCCACAGGCCACAACATCCAGGTGGTGCCACTTGCGCGCTCGAGCTCACAGCGATGCTAGCTTATGGACGTCGTGCACGGCCGTGTTACCAACATCGAAGTCGCGTCCTTCAACCGGTCAGTCGTCACCGACATCCCCGCCGGGGCACCTACTTTCTTCCATGCCAACCAGTATCAGACGTTGCTAGTGAGGTACGTGGCTGCCGCCGAATGTGGCCACCCGGCGCTAGGCAACCAACCAACCCAAGCAGCCTGCACCGTCTCCGGCGCTACCGCCACCTGGCCCCACCGAGAAGCCTCCGCGCCATGCTGAGGGTGCTCGGCGACCAGGTACGTCCGCCCGCGGCAGATGCACGCATCCACGTCCTGCAGGCCGACACGGCGTTTCCTATCTTCCACGACGCCACGTCGCATGCCAAGGGCGAGCTGTCCAACTGGACGCTGCTCACCGTCATTTTCGACGTAAAGGACGCCAAAGCCTACTTTCTCCAGCCGCACGTCAATCCCCGAGTCGCCAACATCATCATGGTGCTCGATCTGCGCAATGTCAACCACGTTCAAGTGTTGCGCACCGCCCAAGAGCGCCGCGATGCCACCGCGCGCCTCGGACGGGCTTAAAACAACGCGTAATCGGATGGGGCGTTGAGCACGTGCCAGTTCTTCTCATATTGCGCCCAGTGGCGCCAGCCCAGCGCTTCGAGCGCCGCCGCGCGTTCGCGGTGCAGCTCGGCTGCCGGGAGCAACTTGTCGGCCTCGTCCGCGTCAAGCTCGGCCAGCTTCTGCAGCCGCTACGCGTGTGTGAGGGCCGCTGGCTGGTTGCGCCTACCTGCAGGGCCAAGCCCCAGTGTTGTGCCTGCAAGTGGCGCACGAGCGCCGTTCGGATCCACTGGTTCTCGGTTGTGTCGACCCACTGCTGCAGCGTCTCAAAGGCCGCGGCAAAGGCGGCCGCGTCGCCAGCATCGCCCAGCGCCCGTGCCTTGCGGGCGAGTGCGTCCGTCAACGCGGACTTTTCCGCGTCCTTCTCCTTGCGCAGCTTCGTCTGCGCGGCGTCGTTCGGGACGAGTTTGAGGCCGTAGTGCGCCGCAAGGCCGCCGGCGTCGATGGCACCGAGTACGACATCAGCGGCGGCAATGACGTCGGCGAGCGCGGCGCGGCGGGTGGCTTCCTTGTCCAGGTGGTGCAAGCGCGCCTGCAGCAGCGGCAGGTGCGCGGGGTACTTGGCAGCCAGCGCCGCCCAGCGCCCCTCAAAGGTGTCTTTGCCCTCGAGCTTCACGATGCGGGCCACGAGAAGGTCGCGCACTGCGTCCTCGGCGAGCTCGTCTTCCGTACGCATCTCCTGTGCGGGCGTCAGAGATGTCGGTGGAGAGGTGGTACCTCGGGGGCCGTGGGCTCGGGCTCCTTGGTCGCCTTGGGTGCCACCGGCACAGTGTATGTGACTGGGAAGCCGCCGGGCTTCTGGGAAGCGCTACGCAATGTAAATGGCAGGACACTGCGGTCGCGCACCCTTTGAAGTGGTTGTGCTTCTGGGCGTAGTGAATCGTGCCCGAGAGCGTGTCGCCGGGGGCCAAGCCCTTAGGCAGCTTGTCGAACGCGGGTTCGCCGACGAACACGGTCGAGTCGACGCCCTTCTTAAGCGTCCTACCCCGCATGAGGCCCTCGCCGCCGAGGCCACGTACTTTGCAGCGACGCTCTTGCCGCCAGTGGCTGCACCGTCGGGGCTGTCGAAGACCGCAAGGCTGACCTCCTTGACGTCCCGAGTGATGGCCAACACCGCCGTCTTGAGGCTCTCGAGCACCGCAGGGTCTTGGTGGCGGATCTGCGCGCGCACGGTATATGTGCCCTTGGGTAGTGTCACGGCTCGCGGGTACGCGTCCGAGACACCCATGTACTTCTTCTTGGCGTCGAATATCATGAGCATCTGGCCGTCGAAGGGCGACTCGTACAGACGACCGTTGAGCAGCGGTAGCGACGGGGTCACCTTGCCCTCGTCCGCTTGCTTGAGCACGTAGCTCAGCAGCAGCTGATACGTTTGGCGATTGTCGCTGAAGCGGTCGCGAGGGCCCAGCGGCGACACGACGGCGGTCTCAGGGCGCAGGCGCGTTGTCCACTTTGTCAGCGCCGCCGTCGGCGCCAGGGCTTCGTTGCGCAATGGGCACACCACATCGACGCGCGCGAAGCCATCGCCGCCGTTCAAGTGCACCTACGCGTACGGGTCAGAAGGCTCAGCAGCGACCATGAGGTCTACCGCGCGAGGCGACGGCTCAATGCCGTGGAAGGCAACGTCGATGTGCGCCGTCGTGGCGCCGATCGCGTTCCAGTTCTGCGCCAGGCAGAGCTCCACGGTCGACGCCGCACGCACGGGGAATCCATGCGATACGTCGCCAGTTGCGTCGACATAAAGGTAGTGATGCGTCGAAGTGGCGCTCTGGCGGGCGTGCAGCGAATGCTGCATTAAGTGCAGCACGTACAGCACGCGTGCCGGCTCCGAGGGGCCGGCCCGTCGGGACACCGACACGTTCATCCACGTTGCGCCGGCCGGGACATGGTAGAATGTCCGGGCAATGGACCCCGGTAGCATCTGCTTAACCAAGCTCGTCTCGGGAGCGGCCAGCACCTAGCACCGCTACGTACGCGCCCGCGTGGACGAGAAGACGCTACCTCGGGCTTGATGACTGTGACGGGGATGCGGAAAACGGGCCCGCGTGCGGCGTTGGCGCTGTCGTAGGCCACCACTTCGCCATAGTGGGCGCCAGGCGCTAGCGCGTCGGTGCTGACGTCCACCTTGAAGTTGCGGCCTAGGAAAGAGTGTTGATTGCGGCCGCATGAGGCGAGGCACCTTCGTGGAGCAAGGTGAGCGCGTCGGCGCATCGAATCCAGGGCTTGGAAGGCACTAGGCGCAGGTGCATCTCGTAGGCGATGCGGTCGGCGTTGTCGGCTTCCTTGTGGAACACGGGCGAGACGACGACGGCGACGCTGTTGTCGGCGAGGTCGGCCGCCTCCCGCAGGTAGATGCCCCGGTCGTGGCCGCGAGAGGGCACCCGCACATCGTAGTACAGAGGAAACTTGCGCGAGCCATCGAACGTGTTGCCGTGCGCCACGAGGTACTCGAAGGCAGGGAGCACCTGAATGAGGCCGCGACCCATCGAGAAGGCCTCGGCCGTCGGCACCGCCACCGCCGTGTTCTCGAGCGCCCGGCGCAGCGAGAACGGCGTGTACGCGATGTTCTGCGCCTTGAGCCCCGAGATGAGCAGCGCCACGTTGCCGGCGCAGTTGGGCGATGACATGGACGTGCCGTTCATGAGCTGCTTTTTGTTGAGCGTCCAGTTGGGGACCGACGTGATGGCGCCGCCCGGCGCACAGACGTTGACGCCGAGATCGCCGTCATACGTCGGGCCGCGCGACGACCACGTGTATAGTCCCACGGCGCTCTCGGGCGTATCCTTCATCGAGTATTCCGCCGCCATCATGGTAGGTGACACGTAGGCGCCGACACCGAGAATGCAGCTCGACGTGCCTAGCCAAGTGCACTTTCAGCCACGTTGCAGTTAGCGGCGAAGCGGACCACCAGGGGCACCGACTGTGCCGAGCGCCGGGCCTTCATTGCCGGCGCTGCTCACGAAGGTGATGCCGTGGCGCTCCACAAGCTCCTTGATCACATCAATGGTGCGGCCCCCGTCGTGTTTGGACGCGAATTCACCGTAGCTCATGTTGACAACGTCGCAGCCGTTCTCAAGTACCGCCAGCGCACTACGCAGTCGCACGGTAGCACGACACGGGCAGCGGTGCCACGTACCCTCGCGTGATGCCCACGATGGTCTCCATGCTGCCCAAGCGCGAATCGCCGATCTTGACCGACACGATCTGCGCGCCCGGTGCTACGCCGTTGTTCTTGGCGTCCGCGGCGTCGTACGCGGCCACGATGCCGGCCACGTGCGTGCCGTGTGAGCCCGCGTCGCAGACGATGCTGAGGACGTCGCCGTTCTCGTAGATGTTGAGCGCGTAGTTGAGTTGCGACGCGTCGCTGAAAGTGCTCCACTCGTGAGCAACGCGGTAGTTGGTCATGGCTGGGACGTTCGTGAAGTCGCCCGACTCGGACGTATCGACAGCGGCACGCCAGTGGGTGCCATCAAAGAAGGCCACGCAGTCGTACACCGGGCCAGGGTCTTCGAAGGTCTTGGCGAGCAGCTCCTGGCGGGCCTGAAGGTCCTTGCGCGCTTCCAGCGCGGCCGCTGACGGCGATGAGCCGTGCTCTGCCGTCCACGCCGCGAGAGCACTTTGCACGGCGTTGCGGGCCTCGCGGTCTGCCGTGTCCCACGCCTCCTTTCGCTCCTTCTTGATGCGCGCCACGAGAGCGTCCGGGTACAAGTCGTAGGCGCGCTTGGTTCCGACGCGAAACTCCGTCGCCGTCCATGCCGGATTGAGCGTGAGCACCTTGCCTGGAGTACGTTGTATCAACTAGCGAACCTTCACGCACGAGCAACATACCGGATGCCAACGTGAGCTTGCCGTCCACAGGCGCAAGCTTTGTCGTCATGTTCACATCGCCTATAGAACCACTGATAAATGCACCACGCGCAGGATGTAAACAGCGTAGAGTGTATCGTACTGGAGCCCTAACAAGTGCACGTGTTAGATGAGCCCAAAGGAAGATCTGGGTACGGTAGCGTCGACAACATCAATGATCTTGCGCTTGCCGTCCGACGTGAGTTGTAGGCCCGGAGCTCCCGGGTCGACGCCCGTGTCGAAGATGGCGACCACGGTGCCGCGGCCGTCGTAGCTCGGGTAGAGCTGGAGGAGCTGGCTCGCGAGGGTCTCGTGCTTGGGCACAATCTCCTCCGAGGGCGAAAACTGTGGCGAAGATGACATGTTGCTGCTGCTGAGGAAATTCCCAAATGCGATTGCAATCTTCCGACCTTCACCTCAAACGCAAACTCAATTCGCACTTTTGAGTTTCACAGCCATTTCCAAAGCCAAGGTCGCGGGTCCGCAGGTCCAGGGAGCCTCCATCGCTCTCGCCGTACCCTCGCACTCGAGCGGCGTACCTACCGCCGCTTCAGTCTCCTGCTTCATCTCTGCCCAGGCCAGGCGGCCCTCCGCCTCCCCAGGCCACCGAGTTGCGCTGCCGTTGAGCAATGGTATCCGAAGCGCAACCATGTGGAGGTGAATCAGAAGGCTGACATGCAAGTCCCACAGCCCGAGGGCGCCGCGAGGCCACCCCCGCTCAAGCCCCCTCGCAGTCTAGCGCACCGAATGCAACTCGAAGAGCCGTTGCCTTACGAGTATTACTGGCCACACAGGCAGGGGTCGCAGCGGCAGTGGACGCAGGGGCAGCCGGCGCCAACACGTGGCATGCACTGGCACGGCGAGCAGTGACAGTGGGTGCAGCGACAACCATCCACGTTGATGGCGCTGAGGCGGGGCACGGGCATCGGCATGTTGACTTTTCAGGTAGCAGCGAAAACGCAAACTGCGCCACCGTCGCTGCTGCCCTCGCCCTGACAGCTCAGGACCTACCCGTTGTCTCCCACCGATCGTCCAACGCACAACTTCCAACGGGCCGATCGGGCCCCGTCGCTCGCAATTGCCTGTGTGTGCATGCGGCGCAGGCTTTATGAGGAGAGGCACCAACTGGCGGGCAGCGTATATATAAACAGTCCTAAACTGGGCCTAGAAAAAGATGCCACCGCCGTCGTCGTCGTCTTCTTCGTCAATGTTGCTAAAGTACTGTTCGTACGAGGTGGCGGAGGTCGACGCGACGCGGCGCAGGCCCAGGGGCTCCGGGGCCGCAGCTACGGACGACAGCGCGCTCATCGACATCGAGTACTTGGCCGTCTTGAGCGAACTCGGCGGTGGCGGCGCCTCGTCCAGCGACACGCGCTCGGCCCTAGCACGCGTGAGCCCGCGAGCAGCGTCCCGGGGGTACCGCGGGGGTGGAAACGGCAGCGGGCGCTGCTCCATGAGGCGCAGGTCGTTCATGGACAGGTTGCGGTTGGAAGTTGTCGACACCTTGGTGAGCGCGCTGAGCACCTCCATCACTTGGTCGACGTCGTTGAGAAAGTGCTTGGCCGCACTTGGCTTCTTGCCGACGGTGACCGTGAACGTCTTGGGCATGTGGCGCTCTTCGAGGTAGCTAAACATGAACTCGTCCGACTGGTCGTCGCCAATGCACAGCACAAAGTCCACGGGGGACCCTGGCTGGCTCTCAAGCGTCGACAGAATGCGGTCCACCATCACGCCCTTGTCGACGCCTTCTGGCCGCACCTCCTGCGCTCCCGTGAGCACGGCATCGACGCGAGGCTCGTACCAGGTAGTCTGTGCCCGTGAGCACTTCCACTTGGTACGTCTCGAGCACTTGCGTGAGCTGGTCGTGCAGCTCCTTGGCCTGCAGCTGCCCGAACTCGGGGTCGGCATCCCGGAACTGCCACAGCAGCGCCGAGCCCTTGAGCTCGATGTACGTGCCGTGCGTGCGCTAGCCGCCCGTGAGCCCGCGCCAAGCGCCCGCAGCGCGTACCTGCGTATAGATATCCATCACCGAGTGCGTGATGTCCTTCCACGAGTCGTCGAAGTTCTCCTTGGTGCAGAGCCAAGCGTCGTCCTCTTTGCCGCCATCGCCCCAGCGGTAGAGGTAGCCGTGCTCGGCCGCAAGGCCTAGCCCGCGCACACCACCAAGGGTCTTCTCAAGGTCCCCGCGCTCGCGGCCACTGAGCACAAACACCGTGTTACGCGGGTCGGCGCAGAGTTTGCCGAGGGCGGCCAGCAGCTCGGCAGACGGCGGCAGCGCGTCGTGTTGAGCCTCGCTCGTGAGCACAGCGTCGTCGTCCTGGTGAATGTACTTTGAAAAGTCATGTGCCGGCGTCGCCTCCTGCTGCAGCGTGTTGCCGTAGTCGAAAAGCAACACGCGCCGGAAGCTGTGGCGGTAAGCGCGCACGACGGTGTCTGTCTCCAGCAGCTTGAAACCCGCGTTGAACTCCAGCATGCGGTAGCCCAGCCCAAGCCCGTAGCCCATGTATTGCATGCCCACCGTCGACGAGGCCTTGCTCGTGCGCTTGAGGTCCACGAGGATCCGCTCGGCCCACTTTGTTCGCGTGTTGAGCGCCACGTACTCAAAGTCGTGCAGATGCCGCGCCGCCTTCTCGGCGGGTGACATGGTCACGGCCGCGTACAGCGCCTCGACAATCTCGTTGCGCTTCCACGGGTTCACGCCGAGGCTGCCCGTGAGCACGCGGCTACTGCCCGAGAACTCCGACACGACCACGACGCCCGGGTCGTTCGACAGCTTATGCGCGTACACAAACTCGAACGGGTAGAGGCTCACGGCGTCGCGCACGCTCGTGAGCAGCTATTGCCACGCCTGAGTGCGGCCGGTGGAGGTGGTCGTACCATGATGTCGCCGAGGTTCCAGAGTGGCAGCCGGATCGAGAGGTCCGTGTTGGCCAGCTCCGTGTACGCGATTACGGGCTCGTGCGCTTGCGGGAAGGCCGCATTTATGCGCTGTACCGTTGCGCGGAGCTCCATGCGCAGCCGCAGTTTGGCCTCCGACGTGTCCGAGCCGTCGACGATGCCAATCTATGCGGGGGTCACGCTGTTGCCGTGTGGGGTGGGTCGCACCTGCACCACTTGAATCTTGTCGCGGTACTCGGGGTACGTCTTGAGGAACTGCTCGATGGCGATGAACTTGAGATTGATGCCTTTGAGCCGCTCGACTTGGTCGATGCCCACGATGATCGTCTTTTCGCCCGCGCGATACAGTTCCTTGAGCCGCTGCGTCTCCGCAATCACCTGGTCCTTGACGCTAAGCCGCTCCACGAAGGGCGGCTCGATGCCAATGTGGCTGATGGTCACGGCCACCATGCGCCCGTTGTACTCGACGCCGATGTAGCCGCCGGCCTGCGCCGTGTACTTAAGGCCGAGGATACGCCGGCAGCTGGTGAGAAAGTGGCGCGCGTGCTCGTACAAATGGAAGCCTACGTTGGCAGTGAAGTCACGCCTCCGACGCCCAGCGTACCGATGTGGTCGGCACTGAGCATGCCCCGCAGCAGGTCTGCGCGGACCGACAGCGTGCGGAAGATCTCCGAGGACGGGAACGGTGTGTGCAAGAAAAGCCCAACGTTCACGTACGGCAGGCGGCGCGCCAGGAAGCTCGGCGCCACGAGCAGATGCAGCCCGTGCACCCACACGAGGTCGCCCTCGTTGTAGATCTCGATGACCTTGTTCACAAACATGCGATTGACGTGCATGTACGAGCTCCACGCATTCTTCTGTTGCGACGGGTTCCACCAGCGTGTCGGGAGCTTCCCGTAAACGTCGACGATGTTGTGGAAGATGGGCCAGAGCGTGCCATAGCAGAAGGCGTGGAAGGTTTGGTGCATGGCGGGCGCCAGGAACACAGGCACGCAGTGGAACGCCTGCAGCTGGCGGGCGAGCTTGTCCTCGTCGGCCTTCGGGATCGGGTCCTTGCAGTGCACCAGGCCCACCCACGTGAGGCGCATTGCTGACGACGTGCCGTCGCGGTACAGGAGGCCATTGCTCTTGTTCTCCTTGATGAGCCCCGACGGGCAGAGCAAGTTGTCGTCTTCCCAGTCGATGTCGTACTCACCATCGTCGCGCCGCGTTACGAGCACGGGTAGCCGGTGCACGACGATGATGACGCCGTCCGTTGACTCGATGGTGAGGTTTTGCGGCGACAACGGCGTCGAGAGCACGTCGTCCTTGCCCTTCGTGCGCGGCGAGGCGCACGAGCCGCTCGCGTTGTTGGCCGAGCGCCGGCGGTGTCCGAGGCCAACGCCGCCGACGTTGCTGCTGCCGTCGGTGTCGTGCCAGGGCAAGGGCGACGCTGGCGGCTGGGCAGCCGAGGGCGCCGTCTGCGACGGTGGCGGGGTCTTGTCCGAGTCGTCGTCCATTTCTTCACCCTCGGGGATCGAGAATGACTCCTTTGACAACCGCGTGCTGCCCCGCTTGATGCCGCGCCGGGATACGTCCTCCGACATGGCCGCCGTCGCGCGGCGGTCGACGAAAGCCTGGCCGCTGCTGAGCCGCGGCACGACAGTGTGCGAGAGTTCCTTTTCGAATTGCTGCATTTGACCCTTTGCGTACAGGTCCTCGCGGCTTTGGTCTAGCACGTCCTGGATCTGCATCGCGTCGCCGACCATCGTGGCCGAGCGTTCGACTGTCTCGTATCGAACGAACTTACCACCGGCGCACACCGCGTATCGGTAGTTGAGCATCGTGTTGGAGTTGAGCACAACTGGGTCTGCATTGTACCAGAGGGGGTACATGTCGGGCGTGGTCACTAGACGACAACTGCCGACGAACGATCCGTTCACGACAAGTGGGTTTACGTCGCTGCTCGAAGACCGGGCATACGTATAATGAGCTTCGTTGAAGTGCATGATTTGCGTCGGGTGTTGTGGTGATGGCGGCACGCTTGGGGCATGCATCGGGCTCGCGATTGAGGTCATATCCACATGCGTCGGTAACGCATTGCCGAGGGCTGGGGCATCGCCAACCACGTACAGGCTCTCGCCATGACCCAGCGGGGCATGCACCTGGAAGTCGACGCGCGACTGGCCACTTGACATGTGCATGCCCAGGCCCGACGACGTGCCCCAGCCCACGGCTTGGCGCAGGCGATGGAACATCGTCGATTTCTCGTTAACCGGACTGTGAGAACAATTGCCGCTTGGCCAGGGCCGCAAGAACTTATTTTATTATCCTCATGTTTGTATGTGGGTCGCCCTCGGGGATCGGATTTTTCAACGAAACGAATGCTGGGTTGTGGTCGGGAAGCGTCGCGCGCGGCGCGATGGCCGTTCGCTCGAAGCCATCGGGGGAAGGTGCGTAGCGACATCACAACTACCTCCGCTTCTTATTCTAGCCTCAAGGCAGTGGCGGGTGGCTGTACAGGCCCGCAGCTCTGCAGTTGAGGTTGGTTGGGTACACAAGTTGGCAAGTGAGCAGATAGGCATGGTTCAAGTGACTTATGGTCTTACGACGGAAGCGCGGCATCACTCGAGAGACAGCACGCCGGCGCGTCCAGCGAAGAGATGGATAGCGCATTCAGCGACTCCTTCAATGCGTCGCGTTCGGCTTGGGCCCTAAAGGATGAAAAGCCATGCATAAGAACAAGCGGTGCAAGTGAGTCCGTACTCCGCAAGCTTGTCGGCGAGACTCTTTTGCATCATGCGGGCTTCAGCCGCATCTTGGACAAGCGCAGTGATATTGACGTGCGAGTACTTCTGCAGTGCTTTGACCTCGGTGACGAGCACCTTCTTGTGCTTCAGCAGCGTTGCATTGTGCTCTTCAAGCGCCAAAGCCTTGCTGCGCATATCCGCGACTTCCTGTTCTTTGTCTTGACTCTTCGTCTTCTCCGCTGCTAGCGCCCACTCGAGGCGCTGGAGACTGCGCTCGTTGTCGGAGAGGTCCAGAGTCTTCCACATGACTTCCTGCTGGAACTTGGCGCAGAGCGCAGTGACGCGCTACAGCACCCAGCAAGCTATTGATTGCTGCTCATTGAGGAGCCTACCTCGTTTTCCGCCGCGAGTTTGTCCTTGTCCTTGGTCATTTGGTGCACCTTCATGTCCATCTCCATGAGCTCCTGTAGCGAACTGTGCGCCTTCCTAACGGTGAGAATCCTGATGCCTGGAATAGTAGCGTACAACAGGAGCCGGGGGACTGGACTTCTTGGTAGTCGCTTGCTCCAGCTGCAAGGCCAGCGCTTCGTTCTCCTGCACAGAGCCATGATAGAGCTGTCGCAGCGAGCGCATTTCGGCATCTTGGGTTGTTTTCTGTCGCTGCAGCGCCGCGTTTGCATCTTCGAGCTGCGCCTATTTACGCGTCAATGAAGAAGCGGTGTAGGGCTCGTGCATGCATACGATGTGATCTAGAAGCGCCTCCAAATGTTGCAAGGCAGTGGGTGTGACGATTGATTTCAAGTGGGAAATTGCCGCCGACACACTTTGTGCATCGGCAACCAACTCATATGGAGATTGAGCGCGCTCTTGTACATCAACGTCCGCGTCCGACTCCTCTACGATGGCGCCATCGAAGGCGAGATGGAGCTCGATGTCGTCCTCGGCGTACTCGGGGTCCACGGCGAACATTTTGTATGCGGATTTCTTCACGTATCCGGAATAGAGTTTAATACATATCAATAAAAGCTGGCTGATCTGATACTATAGCAAATATGATGAGAGGTTCTGTTTAAAACAAACCACACAGTAGATTGTTTGCATCAACTGTTTCTATTCCCCCAACGCCGTCATGAAGTCCAAGGTGCTCCTGACCGCGCTGGTTCTTGCGGCCCTCGCTCTTGGCTCTGCCGGCGACCCAAAGCTCCGCTCTAAGCTTGGAGACCAGTGCCGCCTTGTGGGCGATTGCATGCCCTGTGCCAAGTCTGAGGCGGTGTGCCGCAATCTATCTTAACTTGACTAACGTACGCCTCAGGATGAGAACTGGTGCCGCGGCACAGGGTACAAGCAAGAGCTCTTGTGCAAAACCGAAGTGACAAACACAACCGTCTTTGAGCACTGTATACCTCCGGCAACTCACCAAGGCCTCTCAAGCGTTCTTTCCTTCGAGGTATCGAGTCCATTAGTCCCATGCTCACGTCTTGTAGGCTGTCATGCTGGCCATTGTCGCCGTTGCGGCTGTACTCCTCAAGAAGGAAAAGAAGAAACATCTGAGCTCTTTCGACCTCCGAAAAGACCCACGACAACCGAGCAAACCGTTCCAAACCTGACATGCATAAGGTCATTCAATCTATCGTATTTGCCCACTTCATGCAAGCTGCGTCTGAGCGCTTGGATTATGCGCCATGCTATGTCGCATTTTGCGTCACGAGCAAGGCTCCTCATCGGGCACTTCAGGACTTGCAGTCGTTTCCTTTGGTGCAGTGGACGAGGCGCGTTCATATTCACCTGCACAGCACGATCACGGCATAACTGTTGAACCTGGGCGAAAGTACGACACACATTGCAGTCCATGGCAAGCAACAAGCGAAGCCTGTCCCGACTGATGCATCATGACATAATGTGGACGTTGGGTCGGCGTTTTCTACGCCCCAAAGCATAGCTGATTACTCGAGCCTGCACACAGCCATCATCTTTTGCCCAGGTCCGCCGCCCAGTGCGCTACATTCAATGATCAAGGAGGTATCGCCTTGGGGCGTTAGGCACGAAGCTGTCTCTGGTCCTGTCGGCCGCGGACCGGCGACATCCTGTCCTTGGCGAAAAGTATCATTCTCACGGATGAGCACCTGCCCCTCCACATCATCGCCCCGAGACCTGTGTGTACTGTCTCTGCCCGTTCCACTGTCGCCTCTTCAGCGTATCTTTGCTCGAGGTGGCCGCCGGACGCGGTTCCCCTCGTCAAAGGACTCGGTCGCAGTGCTGCCATCGACCTTCCGTCCGCGCAACCGCCACGGGTGCCGCATGCGCCACCGTCTCCGCCTCCCAGATCTTGTGCTTTTGGATATGGCTACTTCAAGATCTTAGTCCGCTTGCCGGCTTTTTCGAGAAGCCATGTGCACGGAATTGGTGTTATAACTGTAGTTTTGGCGACAGATTCGATATTCGCCACGCAAATCGTGTGGTATGTTGGCCGGTTCCCGCGTCCATCGCGCAGGCGCCGCGCCAGTCCACGCGGTGTCTGACCGCGGAAGATCTACGTCCGTGCGCAACGCTACCCAGCGCAAGCGGAACAGGGGCATGCATGCGTTGGTTTCCGCGCGCGACGTGTTGGACCTTGAAGTGATAGGCTGACGATGCCAAGCTTCTCCATCTGTACACCAAGCTGTCGAGCGCCTCGAGTCGCGCATTGCAGCAGCCATGAGCTGCTCGAAGTGGTTGGCGTGCGGCCATGCGACTTGGCGCCGGCGATGGCTCGGCCCAGGCTAAACGCCAAGGAGCGCTATAACACTATTTGGATCTGTTACGCAAGGCGAAGAAGATCTCCACGGGCTCCTCCGGATAACACACCCGTGTGCCACGTGGCCGGCCAATGGGCAGTGGCCTTCTGGCCATCGCATCCGGATATTCTTCCATCGAAACCAGGGGCAAAAAGAAATGAGTTTGTTTTGGCCAATCAGAAACAGGCACAGAGACAAGGGGCGGTGGAGGTTCGCGATTTGCATATTTACCGTGAATTGAACAGAGCGATGGCAGTCCGCTTCGATCTGGTGCGTCCATGAGGCCGCGGACGTGCGTGGGCTCATGTGCATTGACGTGGTAGAAAACGGTCGAAGAAGTGCTGGCCCATTACAAGGTCACGGAGGAGGCAGGCCTGAACGATGCTCAGGTCGAAGCCTCGCGCAAGGAGCACGGCTGGAATGAGCTCGACAAGGAAGAAGCCACGCCCTTGTGGCAGCTTGTGCTGGAGCAATTTGACGATGCTCTCGTGAAAATTTTGCTGGCTGCGGCCATGGTATCGTTTGGCCTTGCCTGGATTGACGAAGACAACCACGAGGAGGGTATTGGTGCCTACGTTGAGCCATTTGTGATCCTCGTCATCCTTGTGCTGAACGCCGTCGTTGGCGTTTGGCAAGAGTCGAATGCCGAGTCTGCCCTTGAAGCACTCAAGAACCTGCAGCCTGAAAACGCCCGTGTACTCCGCAATGGTCACATGCAGACCATCCCTGCCCGTGAACTTGTGCCCGGCGATATCGTCGAGGTTCGCGTCGGCGACAAGGTGCCCGCAGACATGCGCCTGATCTCGCTGAAGACGACGGCCATGCGCGCCGAGCAGTCGCAGATGACGGGCGAGAGCGTGAGTGTCAACAAGGAGATCGATGAACTTCCCGCTACAACCGAAGACGTGATCCAGGCGAAGAAGAACATGCTCTTTGCTACGACGGTGATCGTCAACGGTATGGGCCACGGCGTCGTCGTCAAGGTCGGCATGGAAACGGAGATCGGCCAGATCCAGAAGAGCGTGCAGGCGGCTGCCGACGAGGAAGAGTCGACGCCGCTGAAGAAGAAGCTTGATGAGTTCGGCGAGCTCCTCTCTAAGGTCATTGGCGTCATCTGCCTTGTCGTTTGGTTGATCAACTACAAGAACTTCTTCGACCCTATCCATGGTTCGGTATTCAAGGGCTGCATCTACTACTTTAAGATTGCCGTGGCTCTCGCTGTTGCTGCTATTCCTGAAGGCCTTCCCGCCGTCATTACCACGTGCCTCGCGCTTGGCACGAAGAAAATGGCCAAGAAGAACGCGATTGTGCGCAAGCTGCCTTCTGTGGAGACTCTCGGCTGCACCACGGTCATCTGCTCGGATAAGACGGGTACTCTCACGACGAACGAGATGTCGTGCGTGAGCTTCACCCACGTCGGCAAGACTGAGAGCGAACTTATTGCGTACGAAGTCGAAGGCCACACGTACGCCCCTATTGGCGCCATCAACACTGTGCGCCCTGAGAACCAGAACGCCGTCTTCAGTCTCGCAACTGTCTGCGCTATGTGCAATGAGTCGGAGATCGAGTACAACGACGGCAAGTATGTCCGCGTTGGCGAACCCACGGAGGCCGCTCTCCGCGTCCTCGTTGAGAAGGCCGGCGTTCCCGATGCGAAGGCCCAGGCTGAGCTTGAGGCGCTGAAGACGTCCAACCCCGCCAAGGCTGTTCAGTTTTGCAACTCGTTCTGGAAGAAGCAGTACAACAAGCTGGCGACGCTCGAGTTTTCTCGCGACCGTAAGTCGATGTCGGTGCTCTGCACCTCGGAGGCCAAGAAGAATGTGCTCTTCGTGAAGGGAGCCCCGGAGGGTCTCCTGTCGCGCTGCACGTCTGTGCAGCTGAGCTCGGGCGCAATTGTGCCGCTCACGGAGGCCGGCAAGAAGGTAATCCTCGCCAAGGTGACAGAGATGGCTGGTCACAGCCTGCGCTGCCTGGCGATTGCCAAGAAAACGGAGCTCAAGGAGCTAGCCTCGTACGATGGCGACCGCCACCATCCGGCCCACAAGACTCTCGAGCAGACGGACAACTTCGCCGCCATTGAGTCGAACCTGACGTTCCTCGGCCTCACGGGCATGCTGGACCCTCCGCGCCCTGAGGTCAAGCCGATGATTGAGATGTGCAACACGGCAGGCATCCGCGTCATCATGATCACGGGCGACAACAAGCTCACGGCCGAGTCGGTGTGCCGCAAGATTGGCATTTTTGACGCCAACGAGGACGTGTCCACGAAGTCCTTCACGGGCGCTGAGTTCTTTGCGCTTCCGACGGAGAAGCAGGTCGCGTTGCTCATGAACAAGGACGGCAACGGCATGGCCTTCTCGCGCACGGAGCCCAAGCACAAGCAAATGCTCGTCAAGATGCTCAAGCAAAATGGCGAGGTGACGGCTATGACGGGCGACGGCGTCAACGACGCACCCGCGCTCAAGCAGGCCGACATTGGCATCGCCATGGGCATTTCGGGCACTGAGGTGGCCAAGGAGGCCGCGGACATGGTGTTGGCCGATGACAACTTTGCGACGATCGTGTCGGCCGTCGAGGAGGGCCGCGCGATCTACAACAACATGCAGGCGTTCATCCGGTACCTCATCTCGAGCAACATCGGCGAGGTCGCGGCCATCTTCTTCACGGCGGCGCTGGGTCTCCCGGAAGGCCTCATTCCCGTGCAACTGCTCTGGGTCAACCTCGTCACGGACGGCCCGCCGGCTACGGCCCTTGGTTTCAACCCCGCGGACAAGGACATCATGACGAAGCCACCGCGCCGCGCAAACGACGTCCTCATCAACGGGTGGGTGTTCTTCCGTTACATGGTGGTCGGCATCTACGTGGGCTTTGCTTGCGTTGGTGTGTTTGCGTACTGGTACATGTTCTACGACGGCTCGAACGACGGCCACTCGCTCATCACGTGGCACGAGCTCACCAACTGGGGCAAGTGCGCGACTTGGACCAACTTCACTGTCAACAACTTTGACGGCCACGATTTCTCCCAGGACCCGTGCGCGTACTTCACGGTCGGCAAGGCCAAGGCGTCGACGCTATCGCTGTCGGTACTCGTCGCCATCGAGATGTTCAACGCCCTCAACGCGCTCTCGGAGGACGGCAGTCTGGTGACGATGCCGCCGTGGTCCAACCCGTACCTGATCATTGCCATGTTCGTATCGTTCGGGTTGCACTTCGTCATTCTGTACGTCGACTGGCTTGCGGCCATCTTCAGCGTCACGCCTCTCGACTTGAACGAGTGGCTCGTCGTCATGGCATTCTCGCTGCCCGTCATCTTCATCGACGAAGTTCTCAAGCTCTTCGGCCGGCACTTCGCCGCCCGGGAGCTGGCCAAGCGCATGGCCGGCAAGATCAAGCACGAATAAGTCGATCGCAGACGGATGCATACACGTGTATTAGAAATGCAAAGTGTTGGTAGTTGCGTCTGCGTTTCGATTGGTGGATAGCAAGCAATAGACAGCGCTTGCAAACGTTAAGTAATAACTGGGAAAATAGCGCTGGATATTCATCCGGATACGGCGTCCGGCCCAGTCGCTTCTCCTATTCCACAGATCTTGAACAACGTATACAGGCGACGGCAGCATGGCGACGAACAAGAGTCCGACGCCCGCGGGCGGCTCCAAGCCCATCGCGATCTCCATGAGCAACCCGATACTGGCCGCTGCACCGCCGAACCCCAACGGCGCCGCCACGGGCGGCATGAACATGGCCATGGCGCCCGCGCCGTCGGCAGCCATTGTGGCCGCGGCGGCCGCCGCCCTCTCGAGTCAGCACGCGCAACAGCAACAGCAACTCAAGCGCATGGGCATCGGGATGGGACTTGGCATGGGGATGCCCGGCGGGACTGCCGGCCTCAACGCGATTCAGACCATGAACACTCTCAACAACATGAATGTGGCCGCCATGCAGCTGCAAATGAACCAGCACCAGCAGCGCATCAATGTGGCATCGGCCAGCGCACAGCGCGCCTTCAAACCCTCGAGCGTTAGTGTCAACTCGGCAGTGGCGGTCGCCGTTGCCTCTGCGTCCAACGTGCCTGTGCCCGTGGTGCCCGTCAACACGGCCGGCGCCGGGGCTCTCAACCTCTCGGGCACGTGGGAACTCGACCGTGAAGCATCCGACTCCACAAACGACTACCTCGAAGCCATGGTGAGCATTCGACTGTGATTCGATGCTCAGCGGAGCTCTAGGGCCTGCCTCTCATCGCCCGCCAAGCCGCCGACAAGCTCGACTTGACAGTGATCATCCTCCAGACCCCGGGCGAGTTCACCATAACCCGACGAACGCGCATCTTTCTCGAGACCAAGGTGCTCAAGTTCGGCCAGGACGTGATCATCAAGACCAACACGGTTTGTCGGACGACCAATTCACACGATCTCAGCAGCTCCGTGCGTAGATCAAGGTGGTCGGCGAGCCAACGGCGATTAAAACGATCACGCACCTCTCGGGCTTCCGCGGCGTGCTCACGGACGTCCGCACGCTCGACGACCTTGGCCGTATGAAGGTGGAACTCACCCTGACGCTGCCCGACAAGGACAAGCCCAACGTGGTGATCACGCGGTACTTCAAGAAGTTGTCGGACTCGACGTCGCTCGACAACCTGCCGCCTTTCGAACCGTTTCCTGACCCACCCTCGGAGAAGCGCAAGCGATAAGCGTGACGGTGGACTGCGAACTCCGCAATAAGATATACAAAAGCACGGCGTTGAGTAGGCTCTAGACATCCTTGGCCGTCGGGCAGAACACGTCGAGCTGCACTTCGAACGCTTCGAAGCGCATGCGCGCATAGTCGAGAAAGTCGAAGTCGATCGTCGAGTTGCCTGCCTGCACGATGGCCCAGAGGCCCCAAAACATGTGCGCTGCCAGCGCGTACAGGTTGCCGTGCTCATGGAGATGGCTGAGGAACGCGTCGAGCGTGCCTTCGCGCGTGAGCGATTGCAGCAACGCGGGTGCCGCCGTCGACAAGTACGCCTTGTAAAAGATGAACTAGGCGCGGGTGAGCCAAGGCAGCGAAGGGCAGCCAAACCTGCTTCTCCTTGGATGGGTAGTCGTTGAGGTTCATGTCGAAGCCGCAGTGTTCGCAAAAATGGTTGCCGAAGTCGAAGCCGCGGTAGTTGTACCCGCCATACTCGTAATCGATGATCTGGACACGGCCCCACGCGGGGTTGTACAGGATGTTGCCGCTACGCAAACGGCAAAGTCGCAACGGCAAAGTGGCCACCGACGCACCTCAGCAGGTCGTTGTGGCTGAACACCGAATCATGGAGGAACGAATAGGCGAGCTTGGCCACGGCCGAGCCGCGAAACGTGTCGAGGAGCGCCTTGCCGTCCTTGTTCTTGTGCGACGGCAGCACCGACTGGAGCCAGCGCACGCGCTGCTTGATGGTCTGCTCACTGAAATGAACACCCGCGCGAGGCGCGAGCGCCGTACCTGGTGCAGCTGGAGCTTCTCGAGGGCGTCGCGCTTGACTGGGTCGTCGAAGGAGATCTCGGCGGCAAGGTCCTCGAACTGCTGGATTTTCTACGCAAAGTCTTAGCAGGGACGAGCGCGGCCGAACATACGGTCCAGAGGCATGCGCGCGTGTCCATGTCGATTTCCATCGCGTGCATCTTGCCGAGCTCCTTGGGGATGAGCGAGAGCAGGTCGAACGGCGTCGTCTCGCCCATCTGGTGGGGCTCCAGCGCCGTGCCATCGACCCAGCCCTCGACACGGCCGTTTGTGAACCGACCAAAGTACGTAGGTGCGAAGCCACGGCGCGAAAGCTCGGCAAAGTTTTCTACGGGCGGCGTGAGACGCTGTGCAGAATCGTAGGTTGCACCGTTGTCAACGTTGCGGTCAATGAACACCTCGGTATGCTCGCCATAGAGACGCACGAGCACGCAGAGGTCCTTCCAGATGAGGCGGTAGAGGCGGTTTGTGATGCCGCCGCAGATGATCTTGACCGTGATGTCATCCGGCAAGGCGTCCTTCCATCGCGGGCAGATGTGCTTCACAACGGCCTTGCAATCGTCGAATTCGAACTGCTCGCCACGGCCGCCGACGGTGAAGTCGTACACGGTCTTCGAGTTGTTGAGGTAGATGGATTCTACGATCGCACGCGTGAGCCATGGGATGCCGCATCGCGGTACCTTTGGTGGCCATTTTCGGAAGGAGTAGAGAACGGGTTCGAGACGGCGGTGGGCGTTTGGCAACGAGGAGGTAGGTAGCGAAGGCGCAGGCGACGGTTGAGAGCAGTAGCGCAAGGTGGGGCGTCCAGTCGGTGAGGGATTGACTGGTCCTTCCTCCTCTCTCCATAAAAGGCAACTGATGAAACGACGGGGGAACTCCGTTTAGGTTCGCTCCGCCATTACGCCCTGAACGCAAGCCTAATTAGGCCTCGCGGCGCTGACTGCCGCGGCATGTGGCGGCTGGCGAGCCAATCGCAGGAGCGATCACCCGCCGTAACCCGACAGGACGAGTCTCGTTGGATGCATAGACACTCAGGAGCAGGATCGGCCGACGTAGAGCGTCCGTGATGTGCGAGCGTACACACCACTGCATGCACGGGCCATCCCGACCGTCGTGTCGACACAACAGTAGCCTCGGGATTCATGGCATCCATCCCGGGCCGAGGCCACTTTCGCGACGGCAAGCCTTTCCAAGGACCAGACTCAGATCTCCAACAAGTTCAACATGTTCTTTTTTGCAAGAAATCATTGATGGAAGTGGCGCCCGGGCCTCAGCTCGCGAGCGTCGCGAGGATGGCGCTCGAAAGAATGAACGTTGCGGCCCACAGCGTGCCCGCGAGAACGAAGTAGAGCGGTTGGCGCCAGCGGTGCTCGTCGAGGCGGCGAACGACCCGCTCCCGCAGCTGGTCAACGTCCAGAGGGGCACCTTCGGCAGTGGCGAAGCCTGTGAACGGGTACCGTCCGGCGCTAAGAGATCGCCAGAGCCAGAGCGACACGCCACGCATGAAGAGCACGTGGGCAGCGTTGAGCAGCACGAAGTTGACGACCGAGATCCACGCAACGGAGACGGCCTCCAGCACGCTGCGCTCCAAGGCACACACCTGTGCCTTGGCGAAAGTTGTTTCAAACGTAGCAACGACTCTAGAGCACGCAGTGGCGATTTCAGCACGGGTGACGTTGAACGCCGGGCAGCGGTACTCCTGGACAGGAGGGATGGCGTCTGGGGCGTCGGTGCACAGAGTCGTGGGCGGCTGCGGCGCCAGACATTTTCGGAACTGCTGCACCGTCGCATGCAGTTGAGCATAGTCGCGATATTGCACCGAGAAGTTGGCTGCGTTTTTGCGTCAGTTCATCTTCCAGATCCGAAAGGAAGTACCTTGGGCGCCCATGGTAGCGGACAGCACAAGAAGCTGGTTGGACCAGCAGGTATTGTCGTGCAGAGACTTGAGCGTGTGGATGCCCTGGGGAATGTCATGTACTCGAAGATCTGGTTGCGAGACTCACGTCTGAGGCGGCAAAGGCACCGGACGACGTCATCATGGATGATGCAAATTCCACGAGGACGTTGCCTAGCCAGCCCGGCGCTGGCTCGAGAAAGGTGGTATTTGCACACGCCGTCGTGTGCATGAGGTTGAGAGGAAAGATTAACATCGTCGTCACCATGAGAAGGACACAACTAAGTTCCCAATTGATGCCACTGGTGAGGCCAGATAGCCGAACCCAATGCCAATTGTAATGAGAATCGGCCAGAGCTGGAGGCGGCAAACGCTCAGAATGATGTCGCCGATTGAATGCCGGCAGCACAGGATCCCGAGCCAGTCCGCCTATCCATTAAAAGACATTTGCTTTCGGCCCAACTTGGCAATCTACTGCAGTCTGGAGCGCAGACGTGCTCTGGTTGTCCACCTAGTCGTGTGACTTTGCGCACTCTTGGATCCAAGACGAGTGCCTGAGGAATATCGGTATATGCGTCTTGAGCGACGAGGACCACAACTACGAAGCAGAGAGCCAGACGAAAGAGAACGTCCAGCGGCACCGACGTGGCTACGACGTGGCCACTGACGTCAAGGCCGTAGGTCCCTGGGGACTCGGTGGATCTGTTCTGTGCGGCGCTGTCGTTCGACGTTGACGATGCAGTACCGCCATCGCCAGTTCTACTACATACGAAAGGTAAACTTACCGAAATTGCACTTGAGTCAACGGCAATGTGACGGGCGGCGGTGTCGCCCGATCAACCAGCATTTGCGTTCGGAGCGTCCAGTTTGCGAAGCTGACGCTGCCATTGCGCAGAGTGTTCGAGGTCGCCGCAAGACGCTCAGCATAATCCAAGATCGTCGCGTTAGTCTCGCGAATGGCATCGAGGAGTCCGTCATGCCAGTTTTGCACGTCAATGACAGTTGCGTTTTGGGCCATGCTGAGCTGCATGAGAGAGCCGTTCATTACTGAGCCCAGCAGCAGCAGCTGATCGATAGATGTTTGGATGTCCACACTCAAGGAGAACGACGGAACGGAGACTCCGACAGCCTGGAGAACCGGCTTTGCCTTTTCGAGCACAGCGGCGATTGCGTCCGCGGTCTGCTTTGTTCCCTGAAGCGAAGCAACAATGCTTTGGACGTCGAGTGTGTCCGCCGTCACACTGGACCAATGGGCTTGAATTGTCGTGACCGAATTTTCGACTCCATCGAAATTGGATCTCACGGACGAAGCGCCCATCGCAACAACCGACGTCAGCGACCCCATGTCAGCGTTGATCTTTTCTTGAAAGGCATGCAGCGTAGCATTCACAGTCGCAAGTTGTGTTTGTATTGCCTCGTTGGGAAGATGTAGGAAGCGGGCGGCAGTAGTTGCGGGCTGTGCAAGGGTCCAAGCGTTATTGAGGGTCTCGAGAGCAAACTGGTCTTCAGGCTCGCATACTATAGGAACAGCACTTGCAAACACTGCCTGCAGCTGCTGCAACTCCTCAGTGCCTACGGACATAGCTTAACCACAGCGGCCCTACTGAAAAGTACATTCGGCCGTAGCATTGGTGAGAGTCGCCACAGCTGCTGCGTCCGTTGTCGCAAGAGTTGCCACAATAGAGCTTTCGCGTTCCCACATTTGCGTGAGAAGTAATGCTTTGCCAAAAAGTGCGTCGTTGATACAAGCCTCGTAAGTTGCCGCCGACTCGTGCAACACAGTGGTCGCGGTCGCAATAGAGAAACGAGAGTATGAACGGTGAGCTGCCAACGCATCCGTGATCCAGTCCACTGCGATGGAAGAACTCGCAAAGGTAGACGCGAAGAAGAGTATTGTAAAGACGACCTTGCGTGCCACCTGCGTGTGAAGCCAATGCCAGCGGACGGCACCAGCTCCTGGCGCGGCCGATGGAGTCCGACACTCGATCGGAGGCTCCTTTTCGCTGCGCTTCCTGTCAACCGCCAGGTCCAACAAGGGATCTACGGCCGGGCGACGGGTCATGGGCTCGGGAACGGGTGAAGATGGCGAGCGATGCGAGGAAGGCAAAGACAAAGCGCGAATGGCGCAAGATCGCGATTGAAACCAGAGCTCGTCGTGGATTGGCTGTAATAATTGCCTATCTTGCTTCGGATTGGCTGTAATAAATGCCACGCGCGCTGCCGATTGGTTCGTTCAAAGTTTTCTGGTGGCATCCTAATCGTGAGCTAGTTGCACTCAACTCGAGGGGCTGGAATGGCAACATGAACGATCTTGGCCGAAA
This sequence comes from Achlya hypogyna, assembly GCA_002081595.1. Taxonomy (NCBI): domain Eukaryota; phylum Oomycota; class Saprolegniomycetes; order Saprolegniales; family Achlyaceae; genus Achlya; species Achlya hypogyna. Next base: position 312,467 of record JNBR01000075.1, on the reverse strand, counting down.
TGACGCAGGGCGTGACCTCAGGGGTATCGCAATCCGATACTGCATGATGCGGGGTCCTGTGTTATGTTCGCTTTGTTGGAAAACTCGAAAAGAACTGTGACGCAGGAAAGTGAAAACAGGGTGATTTTAGCCATACGTGGCGCGTTCTCAGCGCACATATTTTTCCTCGAAGTCGGCGATGCGCTCCGACTGCAACTCGCTGTCCTTGAGAATGCCGCCAGCGGGTTTGTCGATGAAAACGTAGCCGTTCGACTTGTCGACGGTCACCATGACGTGCTTGAGGCTGTCAACGTCTTCGATTTGCAGCGGCACGAAGCTCACGAGGCTGAAGTCCTCGATGACCTCGATGAGCACCTCGTTCATTTTGCGGAACTTTTCACGGAGCTTTTGTTTGCAGCGCACGGCGTGCGGAAGCTCCTCTGGATCTTGCGTGTACGGATCGTCGTCCTCTTCGTGGAGGTCGCCAAACTCTTGCGCCTCCAAGCGGTCCAGCAAATACCGCAGGTCCAGAACATCGGTGTAGAACTCGAGGTTGAACGCTAGGCGAAGTGAGAAAGTGTTTGGAAACAAACAAAGCACCGAGGTTGCCGTACTGCTGAATGAGGTCCATCTTCGAGAGCACGTTTACGTGCGGCAGCTCAAGACGCACCATCGAAGCGAGACTTACGAGCACGACAGAGATGAATTTTGAGCTATCTGTGCAGTGGTGAGCGTCCACGAGGTGGACGACCGATATCTACGGCAACGAGTTAGCCTCAATTGCCTTCCGCAGTCCAGGGTACCCGATGCTGGAGCTTTTGGAGCTTGTGAAGAATATTGTGCACGCTTGCTTCGTGCGTGTAGAGCTCGACTTGTCCTGGGAAGTCGAACAGAATGTACTTGTCTACGGGAATGTCAGCGTCGTATGCCCTAGCGCCAGGTGTGCCTTGCAGACGCCCAAGCCGTTCCGCAAGCCAATCGAAGTGCTCGTCAATGTAGTTCATGCAATACACAAGACCTAGCCGTGAGAACTTGAGTGGGACCGCGACAATAGCAATCTAGTAGTGGACCTCCGTTGGGTCCGAGGTTGAGTTCGTCCATGACAGTTTCCAGGCAAATGAGCTCCATTATGTCTACTTCGGCGACATACGTAAGGATTATGGTCAAGGTGAGCTCGAATGGAGAAGGCTGAAAGCAAACATAGAAGGCGTGGAAAGGATATGGCAATTGCTCGTTGGCTGGATCCATGTTGACAACCGCGACGTCGCGGCCCGCCGCCTCAAGAAACTGCTGCATGCCATTGCAGTACGTGGTTTTCCCGCTGCCTACGCGGCGCTTAGCCACCATCGCACGAGCCTCGCACCAGGAGGGCCGAGGACAACTTGGCCGAACGGCATCGCACTCTTGATGAATTCGTGGTCTTCCGAAAATCATCCGGCCAGCAAATTACCGGATACTATCCGGATCCAACAACCTGTCACATCTAGTTCCTCTGGAAACGCATACTGTACTTCGTTTTTTGCATATTTGAACAACTAAAGTTGGAAATCTGCCAACTATTTAATACAATTGCCATCAACTATTGTCACGAATAGCTTTTGACCACAGTCGGATCGGACCATTGCTGGATAATGCATCACCCGATGGAAAGAAGTTTGCGGTAGATAAGATGTACTGTGCTTCGTGGCTGAAACAAAGCATAAAGCGCACATGCTTTCCAAAGGGTGGGGGTTTAATAAGTGGGACCTGCCGGTTTCTAACGTTTCATAGCTGAGTAGTCTTTCCCGGTGTCCAGGCCGAGGTGCAGTGGATGCTCGCTTTAGTCCTCGCAGTTCTTATTGTTGCCACGCTCCCGACGAACGGTCAAAATGGGCTCACACAATCAAACGAGTTCATGGTATTGGCTCATGTTGCACCGCTGCTAACGACCTCGTGAATAGTACGGCCGGGTGCGCACAGATGGAACTGAATACTCAACCTTCGATGGTGCGTGCACTATACAACGCGCCGTTTCTTACATGGATCGTAGTCCTACCGGGCACTGCGCAGGCAGTTCTGACCTTTGCTCGCAGCAGTCTCCATTACGGCGTGGCACCTGTGATTTTGCTCAAGCACGGAGCATTGCCGACAACGGAAGCGTACGACGTCCGCTTCAACGGCACGCTCGACTCATATTGGCTCACGGAGCGTATCCCTAACCTCCGAGTACGACCCGGCAACTCTACTTTCGTGAAAACGTCACGTGGTAGATTGGTCGGTACTATGTTGCCGTTTGGGGCGGTGCTCTCGAAAGCTCCATCGTCGATTTTGGTATCGGTCCGAGCGCAAACGTCTGGTACCATCTTGTCGTGCAGTTCACGAGCTGCGTAGATCCCTCGCGCATCGGTACATTCAAGCTTGAGGATAATGCGCAAACACGTGGTAGGCTTCGATTGCGCGTACCTACCATTGCCAATCGCGGCTCCCGTGCCAAGTGCGGATCTCGTCAACAGCGTTCAATTAGCTGGCGCTGAGGTATCGACGATGACCGGCTGCTTCGATCCAGACCAGTACATTGCGCTTTATACGTTCACAACAACCGTTGAGACAGCATTCAACGTTAGCGTATGATTGACTTGTCGAAGTGGACAAAACCACGAAACATAGCTTCGACTCTCGAAGCCACCGGCGTCACCCAACGCCTTTTTCTGGGCCCTGTACCACGATCGCGCCAATCCGTTCGACATATCTACTACCGCGTATGCGAGTGGCCAAGGCGTCGTGAGAACAACGGACTACCTCATGAAGGTCTCCACGCCGCCATCTGGGTCGGTTGACTTTCTGGGGTCGTTATCGACATGATGTTAGATCGTGGATTCTCTTGGTGTTCGTCGATGTTGCAGACGCTGCATATTGCGCCTCATCGCAAGGAACCAAGTTCAGCCTAAGCTATGCCCCAATGGTGAAAGCCAAGCAGCATATAGCGCAATGACCACAGATTGTAGTTGTGCGACGGATCTGGTACGATGGTGGATGCCTGCGACACAACGTGGACCCCAATGGACGAACTACTCACCGACCCCACTCGAGCGACGAGTGCGCTCGATCGCTGGTTTTTGGTGAGCGAGCCCACAGTAATTCCGCCAACGGCAACCACGAGTCAGGTGAAAATTCATAAGGCTTCTTCTCCCCACAGGCATGCTAGCAATATGCGATGACGCTGTCACCGGATATGGCAGGTGCAAACGTCGCCGTACAACTCATCGTCCCGGCTACAACGTCCGTCGCTGACCTTGTGCTGCTTGTGGGAGTGGACAGATACCCCACGGAGACGCGATACAACTACCGCTTCAATGGCACCAAGGGCGTCGTCACGACGGGAATACGTCCAGAAGTTTCCATTGCGATGACAGTCAACGGTGATACCATCGGTGATGTCGTCGCAGTAACGCAACCCAATGGTTCCATGACTGTGGTCTGGCCACCGGTTCGGTTCCCCGCCATTGGCACCTGGTACATCGCTGTGTTGTCACCACTGATGAAGTTCGATTTGCGGTCTGGGGTAGTGCTGATCGCGCCAAGTAGACTACCAACACAGACGCTCGTGGTGCAAACAACGGGCTGCAGTGCCAACATGTGCGGGCCGTTTGGAGCATGCCTGCTTAAGAACACGTATCAAGGACTCACGTACTATGCGTGCGTGTGCAAATACGGCTACTCCGGACCCTTTTGTGCCACAACCGACGCCGTTAAAGAACTATGGCATGGCTGGTTCCTTGTGCTTTCCAACTTCGCCGTTGTACCGTCGACAGTGGCTGCAGCCAAACAGTCACTTCATGGTTCTGGTGTCGTTCGATCCCATGGGGCTGACTGCGCCTTGTAGTGGAGGCAACCATGTTTGCTGCTCTTGGCGTTGCGTCAAGTCTTTATCATGCTTGTGATCTCAACTGGTTTTGCGTCATGCCCTTCTCGTATCTCATGGTCTGCTGCTTCACTTGATTCCGCCTCTGCAGTTCATTTGCTTAGCGCTTCGACTTTGGTTTTTCGTTCAACTGCATTTTCCTCTGCCTCGTCCACCTCTCGGGTGTCCACCCACGCTCAAAGGTTTCAATCCTCCTAGTCCTGACGGTCTTATGTCGTCTAGATCGTCGCGCAAGTCGTGGGTGCTGTTGTGTTGATCGTGCTTCTGGCCATCAACCCCACTGCTCCCGTGAATCTCATTGTCGTTGGCAGCCTCGGTGCGGCTCATCTCTTGCTCGCATGGACTGGCTACGTTGACACCGAATTCAGGGCGACTCTAAAATGCATTCGTAGTTCGTCATCGCGGCGGAGCGAATGCGCTGGCGTGTCTCCATGCTTCGGTGCGCTCGTATTGACCACTGGTGGTATTGACCTGTGTGCAGCATTTTTGAGCTCTTCCTCTTGCGCAGCGACAACTTCAACCTCCGTGCGCTCACTGGGGGGATTCTTCTCTGGCTTGGAGCCTTGCTTTGCTGGTTTTTCAATTCGTCACCGGCCTACTGGCTGGTTAGCACACGTGTCCATTTCAAGCCCTTACACTGATTGTTTTAGCTGCACTCGCTCTGGCACATCTTCGCCATGACAGCTGCAGGAGCTTTTATCGTGTCTCGTCGCTCGACATCGTACCGTCTTCTCGACAACAATGGCATCGATATGTTGCAAGCCCTCCCCAAAGACAAGAATCCCGTACGACGCGTCCTTGTTGTCCCAGCAGACGATCTTGACGCGGGACCTTCGAGCAAAACATGCGACGACTTGATGTTTGAGCCCTAGAAACTCACACTGTCGATACGCTTCAACGAGTTTTAGTCGATATAGCTCTGGCACCCTATACGTTGGGTCTGTTGGCAATGTTGAGCGCGTTTCCTGGGCACTCTTTGCGGGGATTGTTGACAACCATCACAGAGCTCATTCCGAACCTCTTTACAGGCCACAAGCTCAATACGTCCTCACACCGTCCTTAAAGAGCCACGCCACAGCTGCCATTAATGTAGTTTTGTATGTTAAACGCGTCCATACTGTTGAGAATCTAGAAACCATCAAACCACGACGAGATATCGTTGTAGGGCTCCAGCACGAGGGGAGTCGCCGCGTCGTAAATCTGCGCAGCTTTTTGTCGAATGGCAGACAAGTGCGGTGCCGTCTGGACGCCCGCAGCCACCTGCACCCAGTCCACAGAAGCAAACCACGGGTGGCTTCGAATGACCGAGCCGCCGGTGCTGATATCGATCATGCCCTGGCAGCCGAGTCGCTCGTAGGGGCTCTGATTGAGAATTTGAAAGAGCAAGTCCGTTGCCTCCTTGGACCGTTCTTCTGACGACGGGAACACGAGGTCTTTCCGGTCGTAGCGCGATATTTTCGAGTACACCGCGAGCACGACGTCCTTGTCGTTCTCAAGGTCGTCGCACGCGAAGGGCGTGATGCCGTACAGCATTTCGTAGATGAGAATACCGAGTCCCCAGATGTCGACGCCGAAGCTGTGGCCTTGAGCAGACACCATCTCGGGGGCAGAGTACTCGGCTGTGCCGCAAAGCGTGTACGTGCGGAGATCGTCGATTTGCTTGGCGTACCTACGTGCGCACGTGCATGAGCCACATATTGTCCACGATGCACTTGTTTCTGCGAGCAACCATTCACACATAATGCAAAGAATCGACTGGAGAAGGCAAGGCTCACTCGTGGACAACACTGCCCACAGGATACCAGGCGGTCTCACAGCCCAGACAAGTCATGTACTCGACGAAACAACGTACCGAAAATCGTGGAGCTGGACGTAGCCGTTGTCGTCAAGCATAATGTTTTCGGGGTTCATGTTCCGGTAGACAATGCCGACGTCATGAAGCGTCTCAAGGCCGATGAGAAGCTGCGCCGCATACTGGCGAATGACGTCTTCCGTGAACTTGGTGTCGGGGTCCAGCATTAGGCCTGCGATGTCGCACACCATGTTCGAGTTGAAGGCCATGTAGAGGCCGTTGGCGTCGGTCCACGTGCCCATGCACACGGGCACGGTCGCGACGGAGATGGGGCGCTTCATACTCTTGTGGATTGCGGCCTCGCGCATGACCTCTTCGATTTTGTTGTTGGCTTTCGTCTGCTTCTTGGCCACGACGCGGACCGTGAGGCGCACCTTGCTGGTCGTCTCGTACGTCGTGAGCGTCCCAACTTCGCTCGTCTGTGCGACGCACTTAAAGCCGAGCTGGCCACGAGCGACGTCATTCTTGACCGAGCTCGCTTCGAGATTGTGCTCGCGGAGGTTGCTGACAGCAATTTGAAAGTTGTGTTTTGCCTCCCGCTGCGCGCGGTCGTTGTCAATAATCTTCTGCAGCGGGCCAAGGATCTCCTCGAAAGCCTGGCGACCGATCTGCAGCAGCTTGGTGCGGCCAACGCTGATGACATTGGCCGCGCGCGGGGCGTCGTTGAGCAGCGCGCGCTCGCCGAAGTATTGGTGCTGTCGAAGTCGCAGTACCTCCCGCGACGTGCGCTCCGTCGTGCCCGGAGCGACGTCCCACACCGTGCAGAGGCACGCACCCTCTTTGATGACAAAGAACGTGTTGCCGATCGTGCCTTGGTTGATGATGTAGTCGCCGTCCTCGAACGTGATCTCCGTGAGGTTGGTGGCGAGGCGCTCGAGCTGCGTTGTCGTGAGCGACTTGAGGACGTCCACCTTCTTGAGCGTTTGCACGATGACGTTCGTTGGGGACTTCATGAAGACGAGCCGGAACGCTCGGCAGTCGATAGCCCAGAGCACGCCTTTGGTGAGCGCTACTACAGACGACGACCGCGGCGCGTTGTGCATGAGGGCAAGCTCTCCAAAAGACGGATGGGTGTCGCCGCGGTAAACGTGGACAATGTCTTCGCGCACGCCGTTTGGGGTATCGTTCTTGACGGTCACCTAGCCGGGGGTGAGGCGCCTGGAGCACAGCTGGCTACAAACCTGGTAATCGCCGCTTTGGACGCAGTAGAAGCGGTCTCCGGGGTCGCCCTGCTTGATGACGACGTCGTTTTCATTGACGGTCACTTTTTCCATCACTTTGTACACGTCGTTGCGTTGCTGGGCAGTGAGCTGTTTGAAGAGCCAGTTGGTTTGCGTGATCTCCTGGATCTTGTCCATTTCTTGCTTGGACTTGAGGATCACATGGTCGTTCATCTTGTAGTTGAGATCTTCCTCCGTGACCATCTTGGCCATATCTTTCTTCATTTGGTCGCGCCGCTTCTGCTTGGACATTCCGCGGCGCACGGGCCGGAGCTCCGCAAAGCGATCGTTGAGCATGTTGGTGGTCATCAGGTCCGAGTTCTTCTGGCTCTGGAGGCGCTCCTTGTTTTCGGGTGCCGTCGACGCCGTGTGATCCAAGTAAATGCAAATGATTGTGATGTCGTCCGTGCGAAGCTCGTAATGCAGCCATAGTCGGTACGACTCGGTCACAACCTTCTCGCACGCTTCAAGTGGGTCGGAGTACGCTTTGACGATGTCAACGACGGCTTGATTTGTCAAGAACTCGAACACGCCGTCGCTCGCAATGATGATGTAGCGGTCCGCCGGTGTGAGTTGCAGTGACGCAATCTCGGGAGTCGCAAACACGCCCAAACTCTCAGCGATTTCGTCGCCAATGGAGCGCGTAAAGGCGGTGCCTGGGAAGTTGCCGGTCGGTGACCAAACGCGGGGCGGGTCGCCGTCCTCGTCGACCTCTTCGTTGATGGCTGTTGCCCAATTCTAGCCGAGTGCACAGCCAGTCGCAATGCAGGGTGTACCTCATGAATTGGGGCAATGCCTTCGAGCTGATCCATTGTGAGGACCCGCGCGCCGTAGCGTTTGACGCGCTCACGCTCATCCTAGCGTAGTACATGTCAATATAAGGCTCAGGCATTGGCGCTCATGATACCGTGCGGTAGGGCGTTTGATCGACGGACAAAGGCGACGCCACGATTCGCGGCTGGTCGTTGCGAGCAATCACTGCGCGGGAGTCGCCAACGTTGGCGACGTGGATGATGTCGCCGTCCATAAAGCACGTGATGGCAGTGGTACCGCTTAGACTGTCGTCAATGCGCGACGTATGGAGCTAGAGATGGTTGTAGGCAACTGCGGAAACCGACTTGGTACCTTGGCGTTGACGTCGGTGAATGCTGCAGAGTAGATCTCCGTGAAGTTGGCCGGAGTGCCTTTGGCCATGAGCTTCAAAAGGCGCTCCGGCACCTCTTTCTTAGCAAAGATGGAGCAAAGGTCCCCCGTGGCACCATGCCCGTCGAAGATGCCAAAGAAGATCTTCGTTGGATCGCTAGCGAAGCTTGGGATGATCGTAAAGCTGTCTTGGTTTGGCTTGTCGATAGCTACATAGCATGAAGCGAGCTGCGGCGAACCACTTAACGTACCGTCTGGGTAGTACCCTCGTTGGGACACGAAGGCGTACTCGATCGAGAGCGCAGGCGTCAGCTGCAGGCGCGTCGACTTTTCCGAGCACACAATGCGCGACCGGATCTCCTCTGGCGTCAGCGGCGAGTTGTCGTTGGACGCTTGCTCCTGGGGGTTGCGGTCCGCGACCTTGGTGCCGATGCCGAGGGATGAGCCACACCCCATCCTTCCGTCCCGGCCGTCACTAGCAGTTATGAGGTTTTCCCCTAATTTGGCTCGACTAAAATTAGACAAACCGCCCATGACGTGGCGCGCCATGGAGCGAGTTCGAGAGGCCGAGGGCGTCCTAGTTCTGACTTGCTAACTTTGGCTTGGGTACATACGTCTCCACCGATCCACCGACGACTAAGACGACTGGGGAGTCGTGCGATGCCACTGATAGCTCTGGGGCGCTCACTACGAATCCATTCCTGACTTCACCGCAATACAATTAGACTCAGAAATCGACAAACAACTACTGTGGGCTCTTGGAGGCAATGAGCTCTTCGGTGAACGTCCACAGCTTGTGGGCAAGCTCCATATCCTGCCCAGTCTTGTTCGTCTCAGACACCTTTGCGATGGGTGTGAAGTATCGACCCGAGTAGTTGCGCTGTGTAATTTCCACGCTCGTTGCACAGTAGATTTGAGTCTTGGCACCGTCGTCTGCATTGCGCTGGAAGAGCCACAGCACCTTCTGCACAATCCACGGGTACTCGCGGAAGAGATCGGTCTGCACCACTCCTGGATGAAGGGCGTTGACGTGCACGTTGGTCACACCTCGCTCGCGCAGGCGACGGTGCAGCTCTCGCGCGAAGAGGATCGTGGCTAGCTTCGACTGGCCATACGCCCAATGTTTGTTGTAGTGCGCTTCGTCGTTAATGTGGTCAAAATCGATGCCGCATTTCGGTGCCATTTGGTGAGCGCCCGAGCTCACGCAGACAATGCGTGCGTCGGGAGCAGCCTCGAGCAAAGGCAACAGGCCCAGGGTTAAAGCCATGACGCCAACGTGGTTGGTCGCAAATTGCGACTCGATACCATCCGCTGAAAGCGAGTACGGCACTGCCATGATCCCTGCATTGTTGACAAGAATGCTCAGGCGCAGGCCTTTGGCCCGGAAGGCCTCCACAAATGCACGGACGGACGCGAGACTGGCCATGTCCAGCTGCATGAACTCAACCTTGCCGCTCGAGTTGGCAATCTCATTTGCCAGCGCAGCGACAACAGGCTCCGCTTTGGCCTTGGACCTGCATGCGAGGATGACGTGGCAATTGTGGAGCGCGAGCTGGCGCGCTGTCACAAGACCGATGCCCGAGTTGGCGCCGGTGACAATGGCCACCTTGGAGGCGAGGTTCGGGATGTCGTTGAAGGCGAAGGGCATGGTACAAATGGAAAAGTAAAGTTGTCGGTGCGATGCGATCAGGACCTCGGCAGTCGATTAGTACTTGGACTTCGGCTGTCGCGGCTCGCCCGAGATTAGTACGATCCACTCGCCTCGTAAACTGTCAACTGGTCACCAAACGACGCCCCTCGCAATTGGCCGCCGCCACAACCAGCCTCCGCCTGATTGGCAGTTCGTAAACGCACCTTGTCAACGCACAATTTGAACTGCTGCGATCCTCGCAATAGTTAAGGCGGCATCATACATGGTACCGCCGGTGGGACAACTGCGTGCATGGCTCGTGTGCTCCACCCTTGTTAATATGTAAATACCGGTAGACAGACGCAACTAAAAAGGAAGATTCGACTACTAGGACAGAGTCGTGTACGATGCGCACCAAGTCGGTGTTTTCTTGCACGCCGCAAAGTAGACACGAACGCAGCACGGAGCTATAGCTATTTCATGCTCAAGAGTGATGCCCTGCTATGTTGTGGTAGAGCGGCGTTACTTTGCCGAATGCATGCGTTGTGTAGAGAAATTGTTCATCGCCGATGGTGCTCACTGCAATGGCTGGCATGCATGACATGTACGATGCCGATAAGCAGCTAAGCAAACACTATAAGTTCGACAGTGGGTCGATAGTTAGTAGCCACGTTCTTGTGCAACATAAATCGATACAAGATTGGCTCATTGCCTTGTCTCCCACCGCGCGCTAAAACTGCCGCCAGCTCGAGGAATCATCAATTGCGCTAAAGTATCGAGCCTTCTCTGCTCGCGTCTGCCATGGAGTCAATTACCATCTTTCTGCGGGACGCACCCGCACAGAGTTCAACAAATGCAAATAACTTGCTCCCCACCATTCGTGTCATTGCTCGGCACGCAACAGTAACTCCTCACCATACACCCTGCAGGTGGGTTCAACTTCAATCGCAACCATAGTCGCCTCCGGAGTGTCGGCATGGTAGCATGACTTCTTACAAGCTGCTAGTAGTGCGTTTTCTCCGATGCGCTACCCATGCCTGCGTGCCAGAGTTAAGGCCAGGCAGTAGAAGCGGAAGCCAAGGCGCTCACAGCCGCGAGCATCGGTCGAGGCGCTGGCGCTTGGAGGTGGTGTCGCAGTGCTCTTTGCCGATATTTTTATCCCGTTTTCCGCCGCAAGCCTTTATAAACAGCAGCGCCGTATTAAATATGGTTATGCGGCTGATATCCGGACCAGCCCCTCAAAAAAATTGATTCTTTAATCGTTTGAAACGTCGAGACGACGCATGCGCTTGGCCCTCTTCCTGGCAGCGCTCGCGCTGGCTTGCGCCCAGCCCGACATAAATGAACTCCCGTCAATCTACCCCAGCTGTGCTGCCATGGATCCAGCAGAGGCAGCTCTTCTTCAGGCTTGCGCACGGGACGCACCTCCTTCGTCATTGGCGTCGCTGGCATCGCTCATTCGTGACTACATCCCCATAGAGACCATAGAGGAGGGCGCAGCGCTGATCTTTTCAATGCCCGAGCTCTCTACGCATGTAGATGCAGGGGAGGTTGGTATCGCGGTACAGGATGTACTCGTCGCCTCGTGGGGTGCCCTCGTCGCATGGCTGGCACTGCTCAAACTTCTGCTCGTCCCCGTGCTGGCGTATCTCCTCATCCTGGCAGACTTGCTCATGCCACACGCAAAGTCCGCCGCCGTCGCGCTTTTCGACGCCTTCTTGGACCTCGAGCCCGAAGTCCAAGGCGCCATTGTCGCTTCCATGCTGCTCCTCTGGATTGCGCTCCGCAAGGGGTACTTCAAGAAAGCCTTTCGCCTCTACCTTCGCGTGCGTGCATGGCTGCGGCGCCTCTACCATGGCGCTCTGGATCAAGTCTACGCCAAGTCGAAGCTCGCAGGCATGGCGCTGCCCCATGCTGTCTTCGCCTTCGCGGCGTACGCCGTCGTCGGCGCCGGCCCGGACGTTATGCTATTCGTTCTTGGCCACGAAAACCTCCTCCTCGTGCTGTCGCGCTACGTCCCCGTGTTCAAGTCGCTCCAAACGGTATACATCCGCAGGCGCAAAGCGCTCACCGAGCCGCTCACGCCCACCGACGACGAATACCTGGAGCACTGCCTGCACGTGTGGATCCTGTGGGCGCTCTACCATACGGCTGTCGGCTTGGTAACGCTCGCGCTCCCGGCGTTCCTTGTGTCGAGCTGCTCAGTGTCGCTTCTGACAACCAACCTCTTCTTGCTGTGGTTTTACCTGCCGCTCACGCGCGGCTACCGAGTCGTTTATGCGATGGTCGCGGCGTGGATGCATCCGTACGCGAACCGCATCCCAGTCCCTGAGGACGAGCATGCGTCGTCGAACATGGTGCTGCGGGCGCTCACAGCGATGGGTGCGCTTTCGCCCCGATCCGCCAACGTGCTCCGAGACCTTCGGGCACAAGGGCCGGCCCTGCTGGGCCTGCTGTTCCTCGGCACGCCGGGCTTCTTGACGATGCGTGGCTGCGACGCTGTGGCCCTCGCGTTTCCCGCGTACGTGGCAATGGGCACGCTGGCTCTTGGCCACCGTCGCACGCACGAGTGGTGGGTGTGCTACTTCACAGTGGTCGCCGTTGTCGAAGCTTTCTACAGCAGCGTCGAAGTCGTCTTGTGGTGGCTCCCGTTCTTCTACCACACGAAGCTGCTGCTGCTACTTTGGCTGCAGTTCCCGTACTTTCGAGGCGCACAGGTCGTCTTTGATGCCGTCTTCCGCAGTGTATTTATCCTTCGTCCTCGTCGCCCACGGCTCACAACCACCTCCCCAACGGAAGCTGGCGCCGTCGATCCTTACGACCGACCCACGTAAGCACCGACAACGAGTTCCGTGGAGTGTCTTAGCGCAGAGGATGCCTTACCAAATGAGTCATCGCCTCGGGTAGCAAGGAATTTCAATGAAAAATAATGTAAAGACGATAGTTAGTCCATGCTAGACGCTGCTGTGGTCGTGGATAAGCTGCTGGATTTGCTTCAGGTCCGCGTACAGGCCTGCGAGATCCTCGACGATGGACACGGGCTTGCCGAGGGCAGCCATGTTGGCGGCGTACTGTTTGCGGTCCTCGATCTCGGCGTTTACTTGCTTGGCGAGTTTGCGCAGTTCGGAGAGCGTGGATTTGGGCTCGGCTTCGCGCAGCGCGTCTTGGTGCCGAAGCTCTTTTCCAAGTAGGTCTAGGGAAGTCATGACCTCCGCAACGAGTCGCGCAATGGCTGCACCGGCCCCCGGCAGCATCTCGGGGGGCAAAATGGATCCCGGCAGATACGTGAACTTTTGCTGTAGCTTTTCCTTCTCCTCTTTCGACCCAGGGTGCCTACACCGCAGTGATGCTGGTAATTGCTGAGGCCGAACGCTACTTGGAGACTCGGGGGTGATACCCCTCAATACTGCGCTTGATTTGCGCTAGCTCTTTATCGATAATCTCCTTGGGCCGGCGGTGGATCGGCAACACGTCGATGGCGTGAAGCTGGTGCTACCGCAGCGCGTGAGACAAACGATGTTTGCAGAAAGCGAACTGTCGCCTGATTGCTACAAGGCGCGGGCACTCGCACCGCGCGCGCTGTGTTCGCTGCAGCAAGCTTGGTGGACCGGGCGTCCATTGCCGCAACACCCCCGGCGGGAATGAACGGTCCCGCGGGCTCCCGCTGCTTTGTCGTGAGCTCTGCAAAAGTTAGCTCGATGTAGCGATGGGGGTATGGTGTACTTGGGTACTTGATCTGAGGTTTGGAGTTGCCACCGTAGAGCTTTTTCAAGAGGCGGCCAGCTTCGGTGTCGCTACCGAACGCCCTATGCCGTCGCTTGAAACCCACGGGGACAGCCAAGGACAAAGGGACCTCCATGCGTCCACGTTTGAGTCGGCATCGCCCTCGTTGTTCATCGTCGCTCGACTTTTAAATTTAGCAAACCCGAGGTGTTGTGGGGTGAAAATAGCTCTTCCGTCGCTCTCAACAGTGTCGAATTCTTGGGTAGAGCGACAAGTCCAACTACCAACACATCCGAGCGTCATATTATCTTGGCTGACTGAATAGATATTCCCTACGCCGAATGACATGATCATTAGCTTGACTACGTGACTTGTTGCGACGCCCTACGAGGCACCTCCAACCCTCGAAGTTAGCTCTGTCAAATTAACTCTTGAAGGGGTTACAACCGATTCAGTCCTAATTCCGCTAGAAGATTACTATGGACACCAACGCCAGTGCCATCGAGGCCATTCGACTGCGCAGTGCGGAGCTCGTGAAGCTGGCAGACATGACCGATCTCGTACGCATCGTCGTCTTCGACCCCACAGAACGGACCAAAGCTCAAGCACTTGACACGCTAAGCCACGCAGCCCGAACCCCTGCTGGCCGTTCCGTTGTTCTCGAAGCCATGCAACAGGACGGAGCCGCCTTTGAGGCTGCGTTGGCCGCAGTTCCGTTTAACGCCGACGATCGCTCACTCCATCGAGCTATGGCGTTCGTCTAGAACCAGCGCAATGACATGACATCACTTTAGGATCTTGCTGGCGCGCCTTTCGCAATACAACCTTGCAGCTGTAGACCTTGTCGACTTCATGGGCAGCAGCGCCTCAGCGGCGCTGCAGCTCGTGACTTCGATCCTGGCAGACGCCACACTTGTGCCTCTCGAGTTGGCACTTGTGCCAGCATTCAGCCGTGTCCTGTACGAGCTCATGCTCCCCTGCAGCTACTCTTCAGCATCTATGGTAGCTCTCTTGAACGTATTCGGGCTTTCATCTTCGTAGAGCAACGCTGACCTTGACGTCTTTCCCTCTGAGGTAAGAGTGGATATTTGAGCTACAGTTCCCACGATGCTACCAGCTGCAGTTACGAGCGCACCAACTCATGGCGGGCAACCTACTGAATCAGGTGTTGATGGGCCCTCTTTTTCGTCATCTTAGTGCTGCGCTGCTCAATGTGTACACGGACTCAAGAGCACTGCTCACGGCCATGGGTCACGTGCTCTCGGTTATTGAGTCGTGCACGCTTCTACTTAAAGACACACCGCTGCGCCACCAGTTCGTGCAGCATGTTGCAGTGCGCTCGGGTGTTCTCCACGAGAGCCTCATCCCATACTTCCTTGCGCTTGTCAGGCTGCATCCCATCAGTGCTGCCGCCCACCCCCTTGAGCCGACGTGGTTTCAATACAAAGACCCCACGACACGGTTGATCTTATTTCATTCTTATGATCTCATGGTAGATCACATTAGGCAACCATATTACTACAACGCGAAAACCCACGAGTCACGGTGGCAACTGCCCCCAGGAAACTGTGTCGCACCGGCCCGTACGATCCAACGACACGCAGAAGCGCTGACGAAATGGCTCCGTGTGCTCGTTTCCGTTTCGTTCTCTGTGGCGTCCATCCACACTACGGCGCACCCCGTTCCACAGCCATATCTTGTCGATTGGGTTGCTGGGCTTTGCGATATCGTTCTCACGCACGCACTTCCACCAGGTTCTGCTATAGCCTGGGTGACACCGGTGGCTCATTAGGCAACTAGCGGCTCAGCCTCTCGTGCTATTTTTCCTGGAGCACAGCACAGCTTTTCACTATTTCCTTGCGCTTCTCATCAACGTGGACGCCCTTGCGAGCGAAACGTACAATGCCTCCAACCGCGTCGCTCGGCTGCTTGCCGCCGTCAGTGCGCCCCTAGATACCCGGACGCGGTTCCATGCCAAAGCCGTTTTGGCCAACAAGAAGGGTCTCCACGTGCTCCGTGATCGTCTATCCTTCACCCTCGTGCTCGGCCTGCTGCAAGCCCCAGAGGTGTACTTTATGGCGAACGCCCAAGAGGTGCCCCAGCCCCGCGAGCGGGTACGCCCGCCTTCAGAGTTTAACATTTCCAGTGAAAATGTAGTGGGATCAGTACACCGGTGACGATGGACACTCCATCTACTACTACAACGTGACGACACACGAGTCAGTGTGGGTGCTACCTCCTTCGCTACCCCGAGGCTGGATGGTCGTCTGGTGCGAGGACTACCAACAAGGCTACTTTTACCACTTGGTCACCCGTTCTTCGACGTGGGAACGACCTTCTTCGGAGCCCGAGCCACCTTGTGCTGTCCATGATTCGACCACAACTGGTGAGTGTCGAAGTCATCGGTGGGTTCTTTCGTATTGGCGGTAGACGCGTCGTTCACAGCTTACAGTCAACGCGTCATGCTTGAATGGGTCGCGACGGCGATGCAATTCCGCGGGCGACGACGAAGCCTCGCGGCTACTGGTGCATCCACCGCGCAACGCAGCGCCAGTGTTGTTGTCCACGAGATTGACTTTCCAGGACTCTCGCGCCTCCACGCCCCTAAGCTGTTAGCATATGCGACCAAAGGCTACGGCTAACGGGCCTTCATAGACTGCCACCTCTACGCGAGAAAAAAGACTTTCAGGCCGAGTCGCTAGTTGTTCCTGGAGCGCCCGCCGCTACGACCGACGCTGTTCCGGACCGCTTTCTGTGCCCGATCAACAAAACCATCATGCTGCACCCCGTGTTTTCCCCTGAGACGCAGCTCACGTACGAGCATCAGGCGATTGTCGAGCGCATACAGGACGGCGCTGGAGTTTGTCCCGTGACCCAGCAACCCGTGGTGCGCCTCGCACCACAGGCAGCCTCCAACGCGTCGTAGGACCTAGCCAAGCTGGCCCCGAACGAGGCACTAGCGCGGGAGATCCGCGGCTACCAAGCAATTCTACTGGCATACCCTACGCAGGCTCCATCGTAGACACGAATTGCCCATTTAATCCAGAGGCTTTGGTGTTGTCCTTCACACCGAAAGCGCTGGGCTTCGAGAGTCATTGCGCCGTCGCCGCAAGCCGTGAACGACACGGAACGCACGAGGAGCTCGGGCACGACGAGGGATGCGCGCAGTGCATTTCCGCGAGCTATTTTGGTTCGCCCCGATTTATCAGAAAAATTATAAATAGCTCGACGAGAATAGCCGCAGGAATGTAGCAAAGCCAGGTCATTGCCAACCTCGAGATCTCGTGCGCAGGCCGTCGACTCCACCATGGCGTACATGCACAACCTCCCGTGGCAGCCCTCGCCGTACTATGCCCCGATGCTCGTCAAGGTACGGCGCCGGCTAGCCGCTGGCCTCCTCAGCTGTGGCTCGTGTAGGCTCCGTCCATGGTGGCGTGCCTCGACTCACAGCACATGTGCGTCGAGCCGGACTGCGGCCTCGTCTTCGACGACGCCCAAGGCCTCAAGGATCACGTAACACAGCACACGTGGGGGCCGCACACGGTGGAGACGACCGAGTCGGGTGCCAAGGTGTTCCACTGCCTCGGATGCGGCAAAGCGATGACCGATCGCAAGGCACGATGGCCAACCGTCGCGGGGCTTACGGCGCGTAGGTCCTGCGAAAGCACTTGCTCACACACCAAGAAAAGCGCTTCCTCTGTACGTTCGAGGGCTGCGACAAGAAGTTTTACGAGCGCGCCAAGCTGAAGCGGCACATGCTGGTGCACTCCGGCGAGAAGGCCTTTCGGTGTACATTTCCGTCCTGCGACAAGTATTTTGCGTACAAAGCCAACCTCAAGACACATCTACGGACGCACACGGGACTCAAACCCTTTGCGTGTCTCTTCCCGGGCTGCACCCGGACGTTTGCCCAAGCATCGAATCGCAACTCGCACATGCAAACCCACGCACGATCGTCTACCAAGGGAAGCTGCTGGGACGCCAAGGAAAGCCCGATGATCCTGTCGTCGTACAAGCCACCGGGGCAGATGGAGTTGGCGTTGCATGAATTTTTGAACCCAGACCCGGTTTTTCAGCGAATCCCAACCCCACGGTTCGCGCAAAAGTCAGCGGTGGCGCCACTGGACTTGTCGGCGGATGCCCTCAAGAGCAGCGAGCTGTTCTCGATGCTGCCGACACCCGGCTCCTTCATTGGCAATTCCATCTTCAGTTTTGAGGCGTAAACACGTCAATTTAATCCAATTATTCCTCCGTCGAGTCTTTCGAAGAGCCAATGTCGATCGTCCACACACTGTTCTTGTCCTTTAAGAGCTTTTGCACCGCGCCCCGGTCTGATTTGGACGAAAGCACGACGCCCGAGCTCGACACCACCGTGATCTGCGATGGCGCCGTCGACGCCACCTCGTCCGCGTCGAACAGAAACAGCGCGCACTTCCACTTGATCTCGTCAAAGCCGCCCGAGATCGTGTCTAGCTGCAGCTCCATCGTCCGCGTCGCTTTGTCGCCCTTGCGCCGTAGGGTGAGCGTCGACACCTTGCTGGACGTCTTGCCCCACGCCGGGCGCAAGCTCGGGAGGCCGAGTTTTGATGAAAACTTCTTCATGAGGCCAGTAGGCGCACTGGGGGCCGGGACGAGCGAGCCTGAGGCAGTGCGCGTCGTGCGTGGAGCGGCTCCTTCGTCGAGCCCGCCGTCACTTGACGTCTCCCACTCGGTGTCTGCCTTCTCGCCATCGCTGCTGGCGGAAGCCGTCGTCGCCGAATGGTGGTAGAAAGAGCTACGTTGCAACTTGGAGATGGACGCCCCAGTGGGCGTCAGCACGCGCAGCGATGCGCTCTTGGCCTCGTCTGTCTCTGGCTTCGCCCAACCCAGGAAGCGCGTGGTCTTGCCCGAGTCCTTAGACGCCTCCGCGATCGACGCCTGCGCCGAGAGGGCCGCTTGCTCGGCAATCGAGAGCATGGCTTTGGTCGCGCTGTCGGCGAAGAGCTCGGCCTGGAGCGCGCGCAAGCCTGCCGTAATGGCCACCACGTCAGTCGACGCTAGCTGCGCCTGGTGCTCCGCGTAGGCCGGCGAGTGCTCCGTGAAGAGCCCGTGGCGGACCACTGCTTCCTGTACCTTCTGCGTCAACGCGAACTTGGCTTGCTTGAGCTCGAAGGCCGCAGTCGCTTCCGGCGTCGAGTTGGCGTCCACCTTGATATGCCCCGAGCGAATGGCCGCTGTGACGGGTTCCAGCAGCGCCGAGCACACCACGGTTTTTTGCGTGCTTTCCTAAGGCGGGGTCAGAACCTGGGACGACCCAATGCTCGAACAAAGTCAATGGAGCCCAAAACATCTTGCGTCGTCAGCGTTGGCAGCGAGGGCGACTGCGCCGACGCCGGTACGTCTGGAAAGGCCGCAGCAAAGAGCGCTGCAGCAGAGTCTGTTGGGGGTGCCTACGACCACGCCATATGAGCGCCTTGATACGGCACAGTCACGTACCGCTGTCGTCGGAAACGAGTCGAAGCAGCCAGTGGCGGCGGGCTCGAAGCTCGAGAAGTCGTCCGCTTGCTCACCAAAGTCGCCGAAGTCGTCGTCGTCGCCCGTCGCAGCTGTCGACGCCCACCCATCTGCGGAGCCCCAGTCGCCCGCCGACGCTGGCGGGGCTGGCGTTGCCCACTCCGACGAGCTTTCCACAGCTACGAAGTCGCCGAAGTCATCTTCCGCGGCTACGGGGCGCGCGCTCGATGCATGGGCCTTGGCAGCGCCAGCGCTCAGCCACGACGACGTCGCCGACGCTGCTACCGCGTGCACGACCGTGGCCCGCTCGGCCCACGGCGTCGTGTTGCCGAGGTCTGCCGGTGCGGGCTGCCACGGGTCGCTTCTGCTGCTGGGCTCGGGCGTCGCCGACACCCATGGGTTGGCATCAGGGACCGCGGCGGGAGGCGGCGACGGACTTTTTGCTAACGTCCACTCTGGCGCTGTCGTCTTTGGCACCGACTGCCACGGGCTGTCGAATTCGTCGTCGTCCTCGAGGGCGTTTGTGCCGCCGTGAGGGGCACTCAGCCACGGATTCGCGCTTGGCAGAGCCTTGGCAACGCTCGGCTCTGGGGGGGTCGACTGCAGCCACGGGTTCAGATGGGCCGCCTCCGGCGTGGCTTGAAGCCATGGGTTGCTTTGCTCTGTTTGGATCGTCTCCTGCGAGGCCGGCTTGCGCTCGGCTGTCGCTGCGGCAACCCACGAGTTGGCCGTCGCAGCAACGCCGCCGTCATCATCTGGTTCCAACCATGGGTTGGCCTCGGTGGCGCTGACTGGATTGTCAAGTTTCTGCGCAGCCTCACCGTCGTGGCCCCACACAGGAGAGTCTGCCGAAGAGCCGTCTGCTTCAAAGGTACCGGTCGTTGGAACAGCTTCAGTCGATGCACTCGGGAGGACGAACCCGCTGGGAGCAGGGTTCATCAGCGCAGCATCCACGGAACTCGCATGTGGCGCGTCCTCCGGCGCTTCGAAGGCCTCTGCTGGCGTACTGGAAACCTCAGCGCCGGTGTACAGAGTCGCGGAGGGTTCCACCACGTCAATGGTGTCGGCTTTCGTCGAGAGGTGCTCGATGCAGTCACTGCATGCGGGCGTGTCGTCGTCGTCCATGGAAAAGTGAGCCGGCTCCAACGCGGGTGTGGAAGCAACTTCGAGCGGGAAGGGGCTTGCCGCGTCGGGATCGGCGCCAAGTGCCACCGACAGCATTAAAGTTTCCTGCGGCGCCAATGGAACGTCGAAATGGTCGTCAAAGGTCTCAGTTTCTGGGGACTCCAAAGTTGTTTCAGGGACGTCAAGCGCCGCCGCCGAGGCGTCGAAATCCGCCGCTCCAGCATCAATGGCGGTCGTAGGGGCTCCAATGCCGATGGTGAGGTCGAGGGCGTCGTTTGCCGCAGCATCGGTTGATGGTCGAGAGGTTTCTTCGAGGTCAGCCCCTGCCTTGGCCTCCGGCAAGGATTCGTCCAAGGCGCGTGAGTCGTCGCCCGCCGGCTGATCGGCGGCAGCGGTGGCAACGGCTTCCTCTTTGGCGCCATTGACGGACTCGGCCCACTCGTCCTCTACCACAGCGGTGCTGGTCTTTGGCGAGTCCTCGGGGGCTTCTGCTTCGGCATTGTCAATGCTGAAGTCGCCGTCCTCGTTGGCAGTGTCGATCGCCGTCGTGCGCTGAGTCATCGAAGGCGACTCGATCGGCGCATATCCAGGGGTGTCCGAGGTCGTGGGGGACTCGATCGGCTCGTAGTCGGCGTCGACGTCGGCGTCATTGCCGTCCGCAGGTGCCGACGGGGCGTTCATAAACGTGAAGAAGCTCTGGCCCGCTGGGCTTGAGACGCTCGATTCGGACGGCTCGCTGAGCGCCACAAAGCCATCGTCGTCCGAGAGACTCACGTTGTCGTACGCCTGGTGCTCCGTGAGCGGCTCCGTAGCCTGCGACATGGGGCTCACGAGGTCTTGGTACACGGACTGACCGTCTTCCGTCGCCATCGTTGAGGCGTGCTCCATTCGGTCGTCGCCTACTTCCACGTCGTCTTCGTCGTCGTCGATGGAAAAGTGCGCTGCCGCGAGGGCGGGTGTCGAGACGGCGGAGAGTGGGGCATCGTTGCCGCCACCGCTAATGAAGGAGAGCTCCTCGTGGCTCTGGAGAGAGGTTTCGTTGAGGTTGGCGTCGGTGCCGTCAACAGGGACGTCGGTGCCGTCGATAGGCGCGTCGGTGAAGAACGCCGCTTCGTGGGTCGCACCATCGTTGTTGCGCACACAGTCGTCTGTGGAAGGCTCGTCGGGCGTCTGCGCAATGACCTGAACCGACGGCTCCTCCCGCCCGACGACTTTGAGCTCGGGCGAGGACGTCGCGTTGTGTGAGGCATCGGCGTCCTCATTGTCGGTGGCGTGTAGATCGGCGTCATCCATGCTATCGACATACGCCCGCAGCTCTTCATCATAGTCCAAAGCTTCGTCGTTGTCGACGTCAGTGGCATCAAAGGTAGCAGGAGCGGCAGCGGTGGCATCATCA
Organism: Achlya hypogyna; assembly: GCA_002081595.1. Lineage (NCBI taxonomy): Eukaryota > Oomycota > Saprolegniomycetes > Saprolegniales > Achlyaceae > Achlya > Achlya hypogyna. The sequence continues at coordinate 291,005 of JNBR01000075.1, read as the reverse complement.
GCGGCGATGGTATCGGCACTTGTTGGGGTCGCGATGACGTGTTTAGCTGAGGCAAGAGCCGGTATCACTTGAACGACATCATGCTCCTCGTTGGCCAAAGCGCCGGCTATGGCCGATTCGCTGGTGAGCTGTGGGATTTGGGTATCATTGAGATCATTCTCCGCGGTGGTAGTCTGCTCGACGAACTCCAGCTCCTCGTCTGCTTGCACGACGCTCGAGGTCAAGTCCGCCTTGCAGTCGTCAAGGGCAAAATCGGCGACGTCGGTCATGACTTCAGTCGCGATCGCATGAGCGATGTATACAGTTGATTCGCCACTCTCATCGCTACTGTCGTTGTCGATACCGACGTCGTAGCTGGAGCTGCTTGGCAGGGCGCTGACGTTGGCGTCTGAAGTCACTGGCAGACCTCCAGAGGTCGCGGCATCCGGGGCGACACTGTTGTCTTCGAGCATTGCAATGTGTGGAATTTCGGGCGACGGTTCATTCATGGAGCTGTCCACATGCAACAAAGGCGTGTCAGTGGTGCCTGCGGCAATGGTTTGTGTTGTGAGAACTCCGTTGGCATCGTCGTTGGGTAAGGCATCATCGTTGACAAGGTCGCGGTCGAGGGTTTCTGGGGAGTCATCGAGCGTGAACGTTGATGCATTCAAACCAGTAGGTTCGCTGTAGCTATCGGGGGATGGACTTTCGAGAACCGATGGCGCTGTAAAGAGGACGTTCTCAGTCGGGGCCAAATCGGAAAGTAGTACTCCTTGAGTCGCATCGGCAGCGAAAGGGTCAGGACCGGCGGGCGCAGGTGATTCCAGCGAAATGAAGTCATAGGACGGCGCTGCTGTCGACGCCACCGGTGCGCGCGGCGAGTGAACCCAAAACTCGCGGATATCTTCGGAGAAGTTGAGGTCGTGAGTTATCGGTGCCGCTGCGGCCGGTGCCGCCATCGAGAGGCCTAAGAAATCATCCCACATGCTATCCTTGGGCGCTGCAGCAACAGGCGCTGCATGCGAGCTGCCCGACGACATGAACTCGACTAGGTCGTCGCCCCACGAGAGACGCGCCCCCGACGGCGCCGGTGGCGCGCCGGCAAATACGTCCTCAGAGATCGCCGTGGAAGGCGGGGCTCCACCGTCGCCGAAGATGTCGTCGATGTCCTTGATGGCCGAGATACTGCTCGGGGCCTCCGCCATCTCTCCTTGGGCCGCCGCAAAGTGTCAGGGTGAAGATGGTAATGCACCGGATAACGCGACGGCGTCCGGATACGCCGACCGGGCGCCACGTATCGGCGCCAGCCCAAGCGGCGCAATCCCGACGGCCGCGACACCCACAGTTGCCGCTCACAGCTACCGACCGATACCTGCGCGGCGTGAGGAGGACGCAGAGTATGAGCCCAGTGGTATGGACCCGCAACAATAGGCGCTGCATTGCCGCTACTCGTCGACTGTGGACTTGGACGAGGGCTGGTGTCGCCTGTGACCGCAGCAGTCAAGGATGGCGTTTGCTAGGGCTAGTGCTTTGTCTACATATACCTGTGGCATGACATGCGCGTAGCGACTGCACACATGAATCACGTCGCCAAAGTCGAGATGCGATTGAAGCTGCAACACCTCGTTGTGGTACATGATTCGGTGCTGGTGGCAAGGACATTGAGGCCACTTCCTCACGCGCGTCCTTAGCAGCTGTGCATCCTCCGCAACCCGAGCTGAGGCGCATAATGAAGTGATGTGAAACCGAGAATTCGCATTTGGGGCCGCAACATCACCGGGCGAGACAACGACAGCAACATTCCCCGCTTCAGTTTCCATTGGCTTTCCATCGGCAGGGCAATTACGGCCCAAGCGAAGTTCAAATGCCGAGGTACTACGTAGTAGTACTTGATATTGCAGCCTCTACCAGAGAGTAGCACCGTGGTGGCCTTCGCCTCAAGGTGCGTTGCTCCCCATGGGATCTCTCGACTACGAACTCTCTTAGCCCGCTGGCAATGGTTGAGTGTCCAGCTCTCGCCAATCCCAGAGAATTGGCCGTGCTGTCGCGCGACGCTAGGGCCACTGGCGTCTGCCAGTGGTGGCCCAGTGGCCCGCTGTGCCCTGCGCATCCTCGTGCCATCCGCGATGGAACGTTCGTGTGAAGGACGCCGCTTCGGCCACCGATCATCCGGATGCGTCACCTATTGCGCAATCACCTTATCCGGAGGCGAGTGTTTGCGCATATCTTGGGAGCGATCTTCCGTCGGTTGCCATTTTCAAACCTGCCGACGACGACCATGAGCAGCGCCCCCAAGACGACCTATAAGATCGCCGTGCTTCCGGGCGACGGCATCGGCCCCGAGGTGTGCGCGGAGGCCGTCCGCGTGCTTGAGACCATTGGCGGCCTCTTCCATCACTCGTTCACCTTCCCGACAGCGCTGTGCGGTGGCGCGGCGTATGAGGCACACGGTTCGCACTTGCCGCAAGCGACGATCGATCTTGTCAAGGAATGTGATGCAGTGCTCTTCGGTTCTGTGGGTGGTCCCACGGATGCCCAAGAGGTGCCCAAGGTATGTGTTGCATGGAGAGTGCGAAGCCCTTACAATCCGCTTTTTGTAGTGGAAAGACGCGGAGAAGAACTGCATCCTGGGCCTCCGGAAGAACTTCAACCTTGCCGTTAACATCCGCCCTGGTATGCCTGAAGCTGACCACCGTCGTCATTCACAGGGTGTGTTTAGCCAAGATCTATTCGATGCTACCCGATCTCTCGCCGCTCAAGCCGAGCCTCGTGGAAGCTGGGGTGGACATGGTCATCGTGCGCGAGCTTGTCTCGGGCATTTACTTTGGCGAGCATTCGACTGAAAACGGCGTGGCGCGCGATGTGATGATCTACTCGGAGGAAGAAATCCGCATCCCGGTCATGTTTGCATTTGAGACTGCCCGCAACGTGAGTCAAGGCCCGACTCGGTCGCCGCATCTGACAATTGACATAGCGTTCCAAGCGCCTCACGGTCGTCGACAAGGCTAACGTGCTCGATTGCAGCCGTCTCTGGCGCAAGGTTGCCAAAGAAGTCGCATCCTCATACCCCGACGTCGTCCTCGACTTCATGTACATCGACAATGCAGTCATGCAGCTGATCAAGAATCCGTCGCAATTCGACGTGATTGTCACGGGCAACATGTTTGGTGACATCCTCTCGGACGCTGCCTCCGTGCTGCCCGGATCGCTTGGCCTCATGCCCTCGGCGAGCCTTGGTACGGCCCGACATGCCTTTCGCGACGCTCATGAAACGCAGGTGACAAGATCCATCTGTTCGAGCCGATCGGTGGGTCGGCGCCGGATATTGCTGGCAAGGGCGTCGCAAATCCTATTGCTCAGATCCTCTCAGGAGCGCTGCTCCTCCGGTATTCATTCCAGGTACCTCTCAACCGCTCTGAGTCCTCGGATACCAATGACCTCGACGTAGATGGAGAAGGAGGCTGCGCTCATTGAGAAGGCTGTCAACGCTGTCCTCGAGGGCGGTCTGCGTACGGGCGACCTGACCCAGGACCGGAGCCGCGCAGTCGGGACCAAGGCCATGGGCGACGCCATCGTCCAGCAGATGCAAACTCTCTTCCACGCATCTAGCTAAGTATCTAAGCCCCTCAACGTATTTCCGTGATATCGTCGTCGCAGACCCTCCTCCCTGGCCAAAGCCAAGAGCGACCATGCCAGCGATACCAAAGTGCCGACTGGATGGCAATGGCCTTGCGCCGTCCCAAAAGCAGAGGCAGCACGGCTTGGCGCAGCACAGGCTTCATGTCATCAGTGGCTGCCAAAGAGCTCAAATGCACCCACAAACGAACGAGCGGTCAGGATGTCGGTGGCAAATGCCGTCATAGAACTATCGATGGAATCCAGCGAGTTCAATCCTCCGAATTTTCGTGAAGAACTCGTAGAAACCCGAGAGGTGGACGAAGGCGTCGTGTCCGTTGCGATTGATGTCCGCCTCGGCAGAACGCGCTCACACAATGGATTTGCATCGACGAGACGCTTCGCGCCTGGGAGTTCACGGCTCAAGCATGAAGATATGTTGACGAGTGAGATGGTGGGGGCGGCCTCACCAATCTCCAATGCCGCCAGAGTGAAGGGATCTTGCTTCTGGATGAGCGGCTACCAACTGGCTCAGAAATGCCTCACAAGGCTGTGAATCGCTTCCAACCGGCACATTGCTTCGTCTCTGGGGTACTCTGTTGGGCACTATGCACTCGAACTTGTGTATTGCTCCATGCAAGGTTTCCGACTCAACCATCGTTTCTTCGAGCCGTTGCTCACAGCCAAAGAAGCCATCGCAACGACGGCTCAGTGACTGGGATCCAGCGGCAACAAAAGCGACGACAATCCTCACCATTGCGCCGATCTCTCGCCGTTGGTGATGGCGGCAAAGAAGGAAACAAGTTGCAGCGCTAGGTCCGCAACGACATCGACATTATCAATCACGGGCGTCTGGAGCCTGGTAAGAGCTCAATGGGCAGAAAGCGCTTGAACGCGGTCTTCGTAAAAGCGCACATGGTCCGGGTCGACGTCCTGGAGGGTCGTGTAGATTTCGATGCAGCGTTCGAGCGAGGCCGTAGGGCTATTCCTCGGACATTAGCGCTCTGGTGGTCCGAGTGGGCTTACCTCTCGGCATCCTCGTCGCGTTCGGAGGCCGCTTCCTTCTCCAGGACGAAGGCCAGAGTCACCTAAGCGTCGGTCGGCTGCGCATCGTCAAGGTAAGTACATACCAGGGCCATCTTGGACTCGGGTTCGAGTTCAACAAGCTCCTCGATCCAGCTTACCTGCTCTTGGAGGATCTCGTGCAGTGTCATCTGGAGCGGCGCCTCGTCGTCAAAGTCGTCACTACCGCGGCCTTCCGCGATGACAGGCGGCGACTTGATCAGGGACTCGACAAGCCAGCGGTAGTAGAACCAGTTGCTCTGGTCGTCTGGCTCAGTGAAGACAGCTTGCTTAACCAGCTCAATTTCAATCATAGCGACTTCCAGAGGAAGCGGGGACGGCAGCACAAGCGTTCGCTGTTGGAAGGCCGAGTAGTTGGAGAAATTCTCTTCGATCTTGGTCATTGTGAAGGCAAGCACGTCGTCAAGCGGTGTCTGCGCGACCTTGGTGACGAACCGGCGGTAGTTCCAGCAATGGAAGTTGCGCTCGTCCTTCTGCAGTAGCAGGTTGCATAGCTTGATTTCTGCCTGCAGGTCCACCATGCCCTGCTTCACAAGCCACTCGCGCTGAAACCACGTCGCGTAGCTTTTGGGGTTCTTCATGAGTGCCTCCTGAGTTAAGGAGCACTCAGCCGCGGCCAACTCGGCCTTGACGCTGCCGTCTGTCGCCACGAGCGCAACAATGATGGCGCGACGGTAGCCCCACACGATCCAGAACTCTGGGTTGAGTGCCACGACGTACGCCGAGAGCTGAAGCGCTGTGCGGTCCATCTGCCCCGCCCGTTTGAGAGCCATAACTTGCCCTGACACCTCCTTGTACTTGGTAACAAGCGCCTGCGTCGCGGCCTCCTCTTCGGGCGTCTGGGGCACGTCCGACTTCCGGATCCCGTGCATGCTGCAGAAATATGACGACCTCCCCATTCGAATTCGGTCATTTCCTATTTAGGACTCAAAACTAGGAAGCCCTCATTGTAGAAATTAGTAAAATGGGACAAACGTAGGTTTGCCCCAAGCGAGGAATTGCTGAGCTGCCATGCTGTCGTCACATGCGCGCTTGAAGGCCCGAGAGAGCGCCAAGAACGGCGCCCTTCCGCGGCAGGGGTATCTGGCCCAGCTGGTCGCTGAGTGCGCCTCCCCTGAGACTGCACCGGCGAACAAGCTCCAGTGCTTGGCCCACCTCGCCAACTTTGCCTACGACCCGATTAACTTCGGCCATCTCTTGCGTTTGAATGTCGTTGACCTCTTCGTGGACGTGCTGGACGAAGCGTTGCAAGCCGCAGCTCCCGCAGATGCCGACTCAGCCGCGTTTATGCGACTCGCAATGCAGGGCATATGCAACGTGGCTGGTGACCCGCGCTTTCAGAGGTTGCTCTTCGAAAACGATGTCCTCCCACTCCTGCTCCAGGCAACAACGCAGTCCGACCGCGCGACGTGTGCAGCGGCCGTTGCGACGCTCTTTTTCCTTCTTGATGCACCCGCAAGTGTTGGCAGCATCTTAACCAACCCTGGAACAATTCCGCATGTAGAGGCGTGCACAGCAAGTGCCGACGTAGTGGTGAGGCAGACTGCGGAAGCCTTCATGTCAAGACGACAAGAGCTCGGAAGCGGCGGGGGCCTAAGTCAGCAACCTCACACCGTCGTAACAGAGGAATGAATGTACAAAAACTGGCATTTTACTCTTCAAGGTCGGGAAGGTCTTCGTCATCGCTGTCCTCGTCGTCCATGCCGTCGGGCATGCCGGCGCCCTGCTGAGCCATCATCTGGTTGATGTCAAAGCCGCCACCGCCGCTGAGTGCGCTCATATCGAAGCCCTGCTCGTCGTCGTCGTCCTCGTCAACGTACTTGTTCCAGTCAACCTTAACGTTGGTCTTCTCAAGCGCCTTGTCCTTGAGGAGGTGCGGCCAGAAGGGCGCCTCCTTGTCCTTCTTGAGAATATAGAAGTGCACGTTGCGGGCCGTGGTCGCCCACTTCGACTCAGTCGCGGCCGTGTCCACTTCGTGGAGGAACTCGAGCGTCACCGCGTACTGCTGGCCGTTGCTCGAGCCCGCGAACGTCAGCGCCGAGTTGGTCAGCGTCACCTTCTCGCTCTTCACATCCGGCAGGTCGATCGTCACGTAGAGCGAGTCGGCGCGCTGCGCCCACTTGACCGGCGCCCAGAGAGTGCTTTGCTGCGTCATGGAATTTCAATTTGACGCCTGCCGACTGACGCCACACAACCCGGTCGTCTTTTCCAGAAGCCACGCCCCGCCAATCACAGCGCAGATCCGGATAACGCAAGATCGCGCACCGGCGATGACGTTGCAGCACGAGCGGCGTCGCCCGCCCTCGAGGCCTGCGGGTGCCGCGTCCGCCGAGCACGAGGTCGGCGAGGTCGGCGGCAACGCTTACATGCATCTCTTGCCCGTGCGCGATCGTTTGGTAATTCTTGATGGCTAGTCTATCGGTGTCAGTTTAACGGTACGAGAACGACCAACGGTCGCTGCGAGCAAGGTTTATGCGTTGTAGTCGCTAGCTGCGGGTTCACTGAACAAGGACAGGATAATTGAATTCGTGGGAGAGAGAAGTATTACACGAGTACGATGCGCCGCATACTGGACGACGACGGCGGTGTGACGTACTGAACTCGCTGGGCGGCGAGGTGCCAGTTGAGACGATGTAGCCCGACGCCGAGAAGAGTAACTTGGACGAGCTCTGCGCTTGTGTGTGCCCACCAGAAACCCTCGACGCCCCAGCCGAGCGACACGGGGAAGAAGACAACGAGTGGAGCGAGCACGCAGGCACGACCCAGCATGTTAGCGACGAAGGCGAAATCAGCCATAGCGAGGGCCACCATCGCACCAGTGAGTAGCGCGCGGGCGAGCGTGGCCAGAGCACCGGCAACGAACACGGCCAATACCTCGGCACAGAGATCGAGGACGTTGGCGTCGGTGGTCCAGAGGCGCAGGATGGCGGTGTGGAACGGCAGCACAAGGGTGAGAAGCAACAGCGCACCTACAGCGACAAGACACGTACTAAGCGCTAGCACGCGACGCGCGCTGCGGGCGCACCCTTGCTCAAGGTACCGCGTCATGCGCGTTTGTGTGGCTCCAGCGGCGCCGTCGATGGTCGTGGACAAGAGGCCAAAGAGTCCCTGCAGAATGGCCTGGGCCGCGGTAACAGAGTACCCAAGATGACCGGCCATGGCCCCAATGAGGGTGAGAGGCACCCAGTCCATGGCAGCTCCTGTCCCGGCCGGCACCGCAGCGGCTACGAATGTGAAGAAGTGATCCGAGTCGACGCAGTCCCAGCTCCAGCCAGCCCACGAGCGGCGGTGGAGATGCAACCAGACCACGGTGATGGCGACGTAGAGAAGCAGCTGGAAGACAGACGTGGCCACGGCGGCGATCCCAGCGCCGACAACGCCGTACGCAGGACACCCAAAACCACCGGTGACGAAAATGTAGTTGAAAACGACGTTGGCCCCGATGGCGGCAACATTGACGACGGTTGTCGGTGCAGAGATATTCTGTGCGTCAAAAAATGTGCTGAGCGCGCGGTAAATGGACTGAGGGACGACGGCAAGCGCGACGACCTGCGCGTAGTCGCGACCATACATGACCGTGGGCTTGTCTGTGACGCTGAGGCCGATCATGTCGCCGACAAAGTAGTGCCAGAGCATGACGGGCACGGAAGCAACGACGGCAAACACGATGGCAGTTTGTAGCCATGATCCAGCAACGAGATCGTAGCCCGCGCCTTTGGCCTGGCGGCACAGCTTGCCCATGGCAGTGATGGCCTCGCGCATGAAAGCAGCCGGAAGTCCTGTCCACGCGAGTGCCAGCGCCGCCCCCGCAAGCTCCCGCGTCCCGAGATGCCCGAGGAAGGCGGCATTGGTCATGGTCAGCAGGTGGCGCGGGAGCTCTGCAATGGAGAGGCAGGTCGCGAGGCCTGCAAGCGCCCCAAACTCGGCTCGTAGCGGAAGCACCACGTGCGGCTGAATGCCGTCTTCGTACTGGAACTTCGCCGGGGACGTGGGTCGTACGAGCTTGGACGCCTCTGTGGAAGCCATTCGCGACGTCAAGGCTGCGTTCGGAAGTGAATTCTCTTCGATTGGCGGTGGCCATGTATCGACGGCACCCAGATGGCTGAGGTGCCAAGTGGCGCCGTGTATCGCGCGGTGGAGGCCTATAGAAATGCGCACTGCGCGATGCCATCTGCCATCGTTCGCGCCGATTTCAGTGTTTCGCGCCGTCGCCACGGACGAGTCTTCGCCTGATCGAAGCACCACGTGGTGGGCTGATGGCGATTGTCTCTCCGAGTTGATGCAGTCCGTAGCAGGTTGCAAACGATCGCCAAGCCCGATGGCACGTCGTACCGAAACCACACACCATGCAGCTTTTGAACAACATGTTGATGCTCTCGTCATGGACTCAGCATGAGAGCGACGTGCTCCATCTACCTCAGCGGCTTCCATGGTGCTGCCACGTCAGAGGCAGCCACACGCCAGTTTTAAGGGTGCTAAATGTGGCATGTACCACGTTTGGACCCAAGTTGAAGCACAGGGTAGCACTGGTACCTCGGATGACGGACTTCAAGGCTGCATGTCACTATTTGACCGATGCTTTTTCTGTTTATGTAAAGAAGGACTTTTAACAAGAGTTTCTTAAAACGAGGTATGGTGGGGTCATAAATCATCAGCAAGCTCCAATGCGTCCGTGGAGATTTGTTTGCTTTGCCATAAGTATTATTCTATTTGTTGAGCTTTATGTTACTTTTTCTATTGCCCTCGTTGACAACGAAATATTAATATTCAGCCCACACGTGCGATCCACAAAAACTCATGATCGCCACTTGCTTCAACATGGGAGACGTGCCACCAGGGACGGATCATTTCCGCATTTGGACGAGGCGAAGATGACCGCCAAGAAGACGGAGCAGTCGTCGCTCCTCAACAAGTCCGAGGTCGAGATGTACGGCACGACCTCCAAGAAGGCCAACGGCAGCTCGTCGCCGCAGGTGATGATGCCGGACGCCATGATCCCCGTGAGCCAAGAAATCCGCGAGCTCACGAGCATGGCTGTGCAGCTGTCGATGCGGCAAATGGTCCGGCAGGCCATGACGCTGACCGACGCCGCATTCCAAGGGCACATCGGAACCAAACAGCTTGCTGGCGTTGCGTTGGCTGGCATGTGGATGGGCGTGCCCTCGGCCTTCATCCAGTATTCGATCCAGGCCATCCCGACGCTGTGCGGTCAGGCGTACGGTGCGGGCAACAAGATATTGGTGGGTATCTGGCTACAGACGGCTGTCGTCTTCGCCATTGTCACGTGCATTCCCGTCATGATCTACTACATGTTTGTTGGCCACATGATCGCGCTCACAATGGACGACGCCGAAACGGTGCGTCGACGAGGGCGCCGACTTGGCCCATTGACAAGCATGGCTAGGTGTACTACGGCAGCCAATTCTCCAAGGTCATGGCGCTAGGCCTCATCCCGCAGTTTGTGTACAACGCATGCGCGTCGTACTTTGCAGCGCAGGGCATCATTATGCCGGCCACCTTCTGCAGCGGCACCACTATGCTGCTCAATATCGTCTTCAACCAGCTCTTCATCTACGGCGGTTTTGGCTTTGAAGGCTTGGGCTTCATCGGCTCCCCAATCGCGACCGTCACGAGCACCTACCTACAACTGATTCTGTTCCTGCTGTACACCGTCGTGTGGAAAAAATACCATGTGGATTACTGGGGTGGCTGGACGACCGAGTGCCTTAAGCGTGAGCGCGTCAAGATCTTCCTCTCGCTCGCTGTGCCCATGGGCATGTCGTCCGTTGTCGACTGGAGCTCGGCCGCCGTGGCCTCGGCCTTCTCCGGCTTCCTCGGACCGCAGATTGCCGCCGCCATGTCGGTGCTCAACGGCATCTACGGCGTCGCCAACTCGTGCGTGAGCGGCTTCTCCATCTCGACGCAGATTCGCATGTCGCGGTACCTTGGCCAGGGCCATGCCGTCGCGGCGAAGCGGGTGCTGCACCTCGGCGCGCGCATCGTCATGTGCTCGGCGCTCGTGCTCATGACGGCGGTGTACTTTTTGCGCAACTTTCTTTTCCATGTTTGGAGCAACGACCCGCAGATCAACGAGCTGTGTGCGTCGTCGCTCACGATTTTCATCCTGTGTGTCATGGTGGCCTTTGGGCGCTTCCTCCTCACAGCATCCATGAACGCGCTCTCGATGGCGGACGTCAACCTGATCGCCAACAACATCGCTTCTTGGTGCATCTACGTGCCGCTCAGCTACTTGCTGCCCATTACGCTTGCGATGGGCATCGACGGCTTCTGGATCGCCGACACGTTCGGCGAGATGTTCAAGGTGGCGGTTCTCGCCTGGGGGCTCCTTCGCGTCGACTGGCACGCCCGCGCCGAACAGGCCATGACTGCAGCAGAGAAGGCGGACATGATGCGCCCCGAAGACGAGGAGAAGCGCGAGCTCGTCGCGTACGAGAACGATGCGCTTACGCCCGGCGCGGCGCGGAGCCCGTCCGTGGCCTTCGCCACCCGCGCCCACCACACGCCGACGGTCATGCAGCGGGCGCTGTCACTGACGCCCAAGCGCCCCGGCAAGAACGTCTAGTACTCGCCGGCTCACGATAAATGCGCGCTTGTTATCCTTTCGTACGCTATGGCGTTGGCCTTGACCGAGTTGATGCGCGCTATAGCTTTGGTCGACGCCTGTGCATCGGAGGCGTCGCCGGCTGCGGGGGGCGTCAATTTGCGGTTGCTTTCCCGTCGTTTAAAGAGTTTGGATTGGGACAGGAGGCGAACAGGGAGCTTGCGCGAGGAGGCCGTACTGCTGTCCGTGGCCTTGCGCCTCGGCTTGCGACCGGGCAGAAAGGCAACAAACGTCGCCTCGGATGTTGTGCCCGACGGCGGTTTGGCGCTGAAGATACTCTTGAGCCCGAGCAGGCGGATCGCGTTGCTGGCTTGCTCTCGCGCCTCCTCCGCCGCAAGGATCTGAGTGGCAAGGGTCTTAGCCACCCGCGCGTAGGCGTCGACTTGGTCGGCGAGGGGTGTCGGCGCTGGCAGCGAGCGCTTTTTGGTCGGGACAACGTGCGTTGGCTTGGTAAAGCGCGCGAGTCGGAGTCGGAGCGCGCGGCTCCAGCGTACGATCGTCGACGCAATGGCAGTGCCGCGTCGCACTGGCCGAAGACGCCGGAGGTTGTCATAGATGGCAACCGTTGCTTGGAAGTGCTCGACAGCCGTGGCCCATTCGGACTTTTGGATCATGACCAAGCCCGTGAGGTACTCGATCTTGCACTGGTGCAGCGTGATGGCGTCGTCGGCGTCCGTGACGTGCGTCGCCGAGGGGCCGCCAGTGTACTGCAGCATGTGACGGCCGCTGGAGCCACCTGGTGTTGACTGGCTCGCGTCTGTGTGCGCGAGGACGTCGCCGGCCGCCGTAAGACATGTGAGGGCAAAGTCCGCAACGCCGCGCAGAAGAGCCTCTTCGGCCCCGCGAGTGAAGTAGTCCATGGCCTCCGTGTACATGCGCGACCGCGAGAGATGGTACGCGAGGTGGTTGTAGTACTGGAAGCGCGGGAGGCGGTGGTGCGGCACCTCGCACTCAAACCATGACGCGAAGACGCGGTGGATGACTTCGCGCTGCGACGGCAGCATCACATTGTACACCACAGCACGAATCTCGGCGGACGTAAACTCAATGGCTTCGCTGTGCCGGTCGATCTTGACGATGCCGTGACCCTCAAGCGAGCTCAGACCTTGCAGCGCCTGCAGCTCGAGGCTCTGGCTGGCCGCGAGCGCGCGCGTCGAGCCGCCGTCGGCCGAAGCCTCCCGTGCCACCTTTGGTGAGAAGCTGTTATCGTACTCGAGCTCAAACACTTTCTTGAGCATGTATGTGAGGCAGTCGAGCGTGATGAACTCGAGGCTCACACTGGCGATGCGCAGCGCGAGCTGGCTCACGGGTGATAGGCTGTCGTAGTGGTACATGACTTTGGCCCGAGTCTGCACCGAGACCTCCATGTCCACTTCGTGGATGTCCTTGTGCACATGGCATACCCCCCGGTCGAGGTCGATCTCGATGGCTTCGATCTCGAGCAGCCGCTCCATGAGGGTGATCGTGTCGCGCGGGTTCCCGTGGGCGCGCCCGTGAACGAACTCGAGCAAGTACGAGTTCATGATCGCGATGCCGTACCGGTGGCTCAGGAAGAGCGACGTGTCGCGCAGAGAGAGGTTGGCGAGATCCCACCGGAAGGTAACTGGCGCCACCTCGAGCTTCTTAAAGGCGTCGTGCGCCGGCGCGGCGTCCGCGCGGTGGGCCACGACGACATTGACGTTGGTGGAGATGGCGAGCGCTGCCGTGAGCAGGTCCCAGCTCGGCCCGTCGATCCACTGCGCGTCGTCCAGCACGAAGAGGATCGGCCGTGTGGCTGAGACCTGCTGCAGAATGGCGACGACCATGACGGCTACTTCCTTGAGCAGCGCGTCTTTGTTAGCCGCAAGCGACAGCGTGTAGCTGTTTTCCGGGAAACAGTGGGGGATGAAAAAGTTAAGCAGCGGCAAAAGCTCGGGGGCGAGTTTGCCCGACTGCACAATGGAGTTGACAAAGGCCAGGCCGCTGCCGAGGGCAACGGTCGCGTCCGCGCGCGGCGCCGACGCGAGGGAGTCGACGCGGCTGCTCTTGGAGTCGCCATCGTCGTCCGAGTCATCCGAGTCGCTGTCGTGACCGGGCACACGGTTCTTGTCGGGATTCACAACAATCACTTCGGTGGCGCGAGTGGAGAGCGTTCGCCACGACACGCCGCGTTGGAGCAAGTTGAGCGTCCGTGTGCTACCGCTCGGTGGCGGCAAACGCACGCTGCCACCGGCGTCGTTCTTGCTCTTGTCAACGGCCGAGAGACGGCGCCCGATCACGACAAAGCCGGCCCCACCGGTCGACGGCGTCTCGACTCGGTGCGCCTTGACGCGGTTTGTACCACAGATGATGGTGCTCATGAGCTTCTTCCAGACGTAAAGTGGCGTGTTCTTCTCCACCGAGTCGCCCGAAGTGTAGACCACATTCGGGTGCACCTTGGTCAGATGCCGCAGGAGGCAAGACTTGCCGACGCCCGAAGGACCCCGCAGCAAGATGACCTGCTTCATGTGTGCCTCTAAAGAGCCCGACGGCATCCGGAGGGAGTCCGTAGGCTGGAAGCGGGTTGCAAATGCCTGGATGCGCTTGATAACGTTGTCGTAGATGTCGGGCGACAGGAAGATCTCCTCGTGGTCGAGCGGGTGGGCCTTGGTGGAGAAACTGGATGTCGCGTCGCGGTATACACGGTACACCGTGATCGTCGTGCCCTTGCCCTTCACGAGCACCTGGCTCCCTTGATCGAACTCGAAGAGCGTCGCGGTGGCACTTTGCGTCGCCTCGTCGCAGAGAATGCGGCCAGGCGACGCGAGTGACATGAGCCGCGCCGAGAGGTTGATGGTGTCGCCCACGACGGCGTACTCGGCTCGCACCGCGCTGCCTACAAAGCCACCATCGGTTGCGACGCCGAAGCACACGGGTACCGATGCTGCCGCAGAAAGCTGGCCCTGATGTTATGCTACGTAGAAGAAATGTACGGCGAGTGTGCACAGAAGTCGCATACCCGATCGATGCCTTGATACCCTTCTCTTGGAGATACAGCGCCATGCGAATGCCGTGAAGCGCTGTGCCCAAGTGAGTGCACAAGACGCAAGCGCAGAGCTGCACCGTTGTTTTCGTGGTAAAACGGCGGCAAACCCACGATAACGATGGCGACCGCCCCCTTGTCGTCGATCAAAAACTGTCGGATGGTCGCTGCATAGAGAGGGTAAGCGCTTGCGAACGGGGTACGGGTACCGTGGACACGGTAAGCGGCGTCTTGGACGGCGCAGAGGCACCGGTGGACTTCGTGCAGCTGAGCAAGGGGGTCGTGAATGGAGAGGATGTCACTGAATTTGATGAAAATGGCGGTGATGGAGCGCATGCCGTTGATGACGAGCTTGCCTTTGCCGAGAGAAAGCGAGATGCAGCCGGGGACGTACGCCTTGATGAGCGGTATCACGTCGCTGGTAAGCGCCAGGGTTGGCGTCTCGTAGATGCGGGCGGTATTGCTTTCCAGGCCATCCACACGGTAGTTGCCTGTGAGGAGCATAGTTGCAGCCAGCGACAGCCCATCTATTGCCGCTGACGTCACGAGTGCGTGGTAGCACTCTGCTGAGACGACAAGCTCACCCTCACTGGCGTCGCGCTCGGCCACCGACATTTGTTGGTTGGCGGTGCCCGCGATGTAGTACTCCCACCGGTTGAGCAGCCCGCCGACGTGGTTGCCTGTCATTGAGCTCAGCCCCATGCCCACGTGCATGCCAAGCCGGTGGCCGCCTGTCGTCTGGCCGCGCAGCATTTCGAGTGCCCGTAGGGCACACGCGATGGCTGTGTGCACAAGGAGGCCGGGGTCGACGGCAACCCCACCGCCGGACTCGGTTTCCCACATGACAATCATGGCGTCCCCTGCAAACTACAGCCCCAGTGAGTTGCACCAGCGGTGGCTGGGGTACCTTGATGATGTCGCCTCGGTGCTCGGTGATGATGTCAATCACGGGCGCTACGAAGCATGAGCTACGTGCCGCTCGCCGAGGCTCGCACCAAGCGTCTGGTTTAGCAAGCGTGTGAGCTGCTCGACCGCCATGCCCGTGCGCATGGAGATGCCCTTCTTTGTTGAGCTCTCGCTCGCCGTCGAGTTGTGACGGTCGGGCAGGCCGCTTGTTGCATCGGCGATGCTTGTGCGCTTGATCATTGCCGGCGAAGTTGGTGGCGCGTCGTCGGAGGCTGGCCGCGACGACAGCTTGTCGGAGGCAGTGCTCACGCGGCGGTGGCTGGCAGTGCGAGAGATGTCGAGCTTGCCGCTCACACTCGGCCGCAGCTTGATTTCGCTGCCCGCGGCCTGCGCCGTGCGCAAGCTCTCCTCTTTAGCGAGGCGGTCAGCAAGCGTAGAGAAACCCGAGATGTCGAAGAGTGCGACAACGGCCGTGAAAGATGTCATGGCTGGCGCGTCGAGCTTAGTTTTGGTGGCGATGTAGTTGGAGAGCACAATGCGGGGGACGTAGCGGCAGAGTACATCAAGCTCCTTCTTCTCGTCCTTGGATATCCGCGCCGACGACGTCCCTTCGGACGGCGCCATCGGCGGTTATGCGTCAGTACAAGGCGTCCGCAGAAGCTAAAGTTAGGTGCCGTTACGGGATGGTTGTGGCCAAGCGCCTCGGACTCAAGTACAAGCCTGTGCCGACGCTCGCACTCGAGTATGAGGACGATGCGCAGACGCTGCAACTGGAGGTCGTGGAGCTCGCCGATATCCATCGCAAGTCGTCGGCCACCGACTTGGTGACTCGCGTCCAGAAGGAGCACCAGCTCTTCAGCCCGCAGGTCGTCAACCATGAGCAACTCGAAAGACTCCTTGACATGCTCATCGTCGAAACTACACGAGGAACCGTGGCCGAAGCTCCTGTAGAAGCAGTAAAGGCTTTGAGCGAGCCGCCGGAGCCCACTGCAGAAGCCATCGCTTCACCAGCTGCGTCCGACGATGCGGCACACGAAGCGCGGTCCTTCGAGGTGCCAAAGCCAGCCGAAGCCCCCGCAGCAACGACGGTGGGCCAAGAAGAAGAAACCAAGTCAGCAAGCGAGGAGGAAGAGTCGTTTGAAGAAAGCTTCATGGAGGAGAGCGTGGATGCCAGCGTCGACAAGGAGCCACCTCCTCCCCTACGAAGAGACGTTGTGCCCGAGGAGCCGCCGAGCGCCGCCGATGCCGGGGGCAACCTGAGTGACGACGAAGACACCGGCGAGCGGGAGCCCGAGAGTAGGTCCGAGACGGCGAACGAGAAAGAACCCACCCCTGCGCAAGCACCCCCGGTAGAGTCCCAGGTCGAGGAAAGCATGGAGGAGATTGCGTCGGAGGCCGAGGAGGAGCTAGGTGCGAACGCGACTTGGTGGGTCTTGCGGAATACTTACAAATCGCTATAGATTACTTCTCCGGTGGCGAAGAGAGCGGCGACGACGACGGCTTCTAGCAATTCCGAACTGCCTTGCGCCACTCATGTAGCTCTTCCTGTTACTGTCCAGATAACAACGAAGGATATTGCACAAAATGTTGTCATGTATTGACGACGGAGGCCCGAAAGCTCCGCCGAGGGTCTATATTTTGTTTGCCGGAGAGGCCTCGGCTTGCGGCTCGCGCGAGCTTCGGCTGCGGCTGTTGCGAAAGGTTCGGGAGCGGCGACAGCTTGCACTGCGCGGCTGTGCCTTGGACTACGCTCGTGTGAGCTCCCGGGCAGCACTGGCCGGGCCTACCTGAACCAATTGAACGAACTCCTCGTAGTTAATGGCGCCGTCGCCGTCGCTGTCGGCCACGTTGATCATGTCCTGCACCGCGAGCTCGCTGAAGTCGGGGCCCAGCAAGCCTAGAGCACCTCTAAGACCTCGTCCCCGACGCAGGAGACAGACGCGACAAGCCGTCGACTCGGATGCCGCCCTTGGTGGCGTCTGGGTTGAAAAGCTGGTAGGCCTTCCGCAGCACCGTCTCGTCGATGGTCGTGGGGTTCATGACGGCAGACACAAACTCAAGAAACGTCACTTGGTTTGAGTGCTCGAGGTCCAAGCTGCGAAGGATGCTCAGATCGGGTAGGGCGACCTCTGCACCTCGAGAAGATCTTGGCGAAGTCGACAGTCGGGTACTGCGACGTGAGTGACACCTGCTGCAAGTCCTTGATAGTCAAAACGCCGTTGTGCAGCACGTTGAGCTGATCGAACGCTTGGCGGATCTCCGTGAGATCGATCGATGGACAACAAAACGCCACTGCTAGCAGCCCTAAAGGTCGCCGGTCGGCTACAGCCCAGCTACCAGCGCTGACCTGCGCGCTTCATGCTACCGAACGATGCGTACTCGGAAAGCCGATTGATGACATCGCCGATCCTGCGAAGCCTCGTCAGTGCCCATGCGAGGTAGGTGAGCTACTGGCTCGTTGGTGACAAAGGGATGTCGGCGCTCTGAATCCACGGGTGCATGAGCACTTGCAGGGCAGTGTATCGCTTCGTCAAGTCCACCTACATCATAGCTAAGCTCTCCACCGGCGAGCTCAGCCAACTTCGAGAAGCTTTTTGATTAGCCGCTTGGCTTCGTCCGAGACATTGCTCCAAGCCTCGCCGTCAAACTCAACCTGTTTTTAGATGACGCTAATATCCAACATGAGTGGCACACCTTAGCCTCGAAGATGCTGTCGATGAGCGCGTCTTCCGTGTCGCCGTGGAATGGCATCGAGTTGCTTAACAGCATGTACTAAGCACCAGTGAGCTTGAGACGATGGAAGAAGACAAGCACCATGACGACGCCAAGACTCCACATGTCGCAAGCCTATCAAGATCTCGAGGTGCCCCACTGTGATTGAAGCGCACCTGCGTGTATTGACCTTCGAGAAACTCGGGCTATAGCCAGAAGCTTATGTGAGTCCTCCAAGCGTCGCGTGACCAAGGTACCGCCATATAGACAACAGACCCCAGCACGGTCTGCATCAGCACGCCTTCGCGGAACATCGTGCTGGCTCCGAAACTAGTGTTCACTTTTGAGAAGCGTTGGAAACTGCAGCTCACTCGCAGAGCTTGATGTCGGCACCAACGGCTTCCGACTCGTATAGGATATTTTCAAGCTTGATGTCGCGGTGGCAAATGTTTTTTAGGTGCAAGTAGTGGATGCTTGCAGCCAACTTGCGGATGTACACCTTGACTTGCGCCTCTGGGTAGGCCTCCTTGCGGCTTTTAATGGCGTTGAAGAGGTGACCACCAGTGCAGAGCTCCATAATCATGTAGATGTGGGTAGGCGATTCGAAAGTTTCAATGAGGCGGACAATGTTGGGGTGCTGGAGGCCGCGCCAGAGGTCGATTTCCTTCCGAAGCACCGGCAGCTTGGCGTTCGGGCCAATCGTGATCACCTGTGCTAGTTGTAAAATAACCAATGCGCTTGCGTTGAGATTACCTTCATGGCATATTGCTCAGACGTCGAGAGCGATTCAACCTGGTTTACGACGCCAAACGCACCCGTGCCGAGCTCCTTTATGATGCGGTAGCGCGAGAAGACATCGACGTCCGAGTAGTGCGTGCAAAGGTTGCGCAGGAATGAGTCGGGCAGTCGCAGCTCCGGTGCATCGGTCGATTGCATGCAGCCCATCGTGCCAAAATATGACGCAGTGCTTCAAATTGCCTTTGTAATTTTATTCCAGTGCATACAAACCGCAATATATCCTTTCAAATTCAACTGCGTTCGTGTCGGCCAATGGCATCGCCCCATCCAAGGTGCGGTGGGTTATTTTTAGCGGCGCCGTTGGCGACTATTTTCGCCCCGGACGTGCATCCGAACGACTTGCGTCGTGTGTTCGTTGACGGCTTAACGGAGCTGGCGTTTTCTTCGCACGCAATGCGTTGGCAGCTTGAAATGGATGCTCATAGAGAGTTGTCGAGCTTTAAGAGTTGCGATGAGAACAAAAAATCCAGTGGAATTAGACAACCGCAGGAATCCCCTCGTCACACATTGCCTGTAACTTTGCTGTACTGTGGATTGCGAAAGTACTGACTAATGTAGTATCAATTAGATATTTCGCTTGACTGCGAATTGAGGTTCATCGCCTTTAGATGCATGCTAGTTGTAGTGTTGACTTCCTCGACGAGTGTGGTAGTACAAGGGCCGGAAACAATTCATTCATCGCAGGTTGCCTTGCGTGAATAGGCAATTCTGGCTGTCGGCATCATGCATGCGCTTATGTACACGAAAACTCTCATTGCAAGCCATTGTCCCGAACAGAAATTTTATCTCTCGGGGCAGTCTTCAAGGGTACAGTAGAGTCATTCGCCGTGCGAATGCTGCAAGCTCACGAGCTCATCTATGAATAGCTTGGCATGAAAGTTGCCCCACAATTTCGTGCTGCTGTACAACCTTCCAGGATTCATGGCATTAACTGGCTACCGTGGCTCGAGAGCACTCCCACTCAACACTTCCATGCCACAGAGGCCTTAAAATGAAGTATTTTCACGACGCTTCTGTATGCCAATAGCACGGGTTGATGGGAAAAGATCTCGAACACATCCGATGATACAAACCCATATAATCGCGCGCGAGTGACCATTGGCGATAAAGGCGTTGGTGCTGCAGCACATTCGTATATCTCAATAGACTCAGTTCAACAACAACAGCAGCTCATACAGTAAGTAGCAACAATGAAATCTTCAAGTTGTCAGCCATTGTATCCACCCAGTTCCCACCGCTGGCGCAGTGTAAGTTACGAAATTGCCACGATAATTTTGTTGGAATCCGAGCTTCGCTGCACGCTTGACAATTGAAACTGCAACAAAAGGGCGCATAATCTATCTAGCCTGTTGATCATTAAATGTAGGGAAAATGTCAAAACAGGGGTGTTTCAGAAAACGTGTGTCAAAACCGGCGACAAAATGTCAAAACAGGGTAAATCGGGGCACATTGGCCCTGTCACGAACAGACGGTAAAAAATGACAGATCAGGGGGGTCATTTTGCCCTTGCGCCAAAACTGGATTATATAGGATTTGTATACTAGCCTCGGCACTCACTTGATCGTTGTATACCAACCTCCACCAAAAATATAGTGTGCCCTTGTCTAAATTGCCTTCGGTGAAGATCAACATATTGGTTCATGCACCCAGCTATGGCTAATAAAGCCAAGAGCACCGGCACACCATGTAGACCAGTTCCCCCCGTAAAATTTACTGATGCAAGCCAATATGATCATACTGTTCTACACGTAACTCACGACGATACACTCAAAACGTTGTTCAATCTATAGCGACCCAAAGAGGGCACGACTGCCATAGCTTGCCTTCACCAATAGACCTCTGACGCAAAGACGTGATGATTTCGAAACGAAGTATTACTTTCAAAAGTGGCGTGTATTCTCAGTTGGATGCTGTGTAGATCGATCAAACCAGAGTGAAATTTTATGTGATCAAGTTCCATCTTTGGTAATCAAGTAAATTCTGAGGACGCTGTGCAATTTCGTTTGGCAGCAAGTGAATTAAGATGATACGTTTTACAAAATCTTTGTGTCTGTCACTGATTTGCTATTATGCAACATCTAAAAAATTGTAGGGTTATCACGAAAATTTTCACCATCATCCTTCGCCAAAGCCGACGTCGTTGGGAGGACCTCGTTGATGCGCGCCTTGCGTTTGGTGCGGTACGCTGAGGAGATGTCTTGCCTCTTCTTTTGCATGGCGACACCACGCGCCTTCCAGCGCGCCGTGATGCGTCGAAAGTCTTCGCCGTCCGTTGCGCGCAGAGGATGGAAGCGGATGTGGACGTTCGTCAACGCAATGCAGCACTGGATGAACATGTCGTAATTCTCACGCTTCCACGCGTAATTAGTCCCTGCGAGGGCTCAAAGCGTCTTGAGGCGCCCGAAAAAGTTCTCGACGATGACGCGGTCAGCAGCAATCTTGTCGCTATTGTCTTGCTGTGCCAACGTCAGGAAGCCACTCGACGGCTTCGTCGCGGGCGTGATGGCACGGAGCGTCCGGTGCAAGCCTTTGGCAGCCCTTGTCGGCGAGGAGGGCCCCCTGACTTGGGTACTCGCTTTGGAGCGGACCGTCGTCGGCAAGCTGCTGCTCGTCGGGGAGCTTCGAGAGCAACGTCTGGTGCGCCGCATGATTTTCGACGCAAATCGTGATGTCTGCCTTGCTGCCTGGCGCCGCATTGGAGACATAAATGGCATACCCATTTGGCAACACGGAGGCTTCCACCTTGACACCGTAAAGACCGTGCTTCTTGCTGAAGAAGCGCTTCTTCTCGTTGTAGCTGCCACTTGGAATTTGGGTCGGTTAGATCGTGACGTCGACAGCGTACCGCGCGTAGGGGAAGTGCTTGAACTGCATGCCCGTTGTCGCAAGCTTGAGCATCGACCACTTCTCGTCGACGCGATTAATGTAGCACTCGACGAGATGAGGGTGCAAAGCAACAAAAAAAGCCGTCATACGCTTGGAGAATGTCGCTGTCGGGATCTTGAATACGGCAGCGGTGATGTCCCACGTCCCACAGTGCTTAAGCACTGTGAGCGCCATGAAGAGCATGTCGCGGCCCGTGGTGACGCACTTGCGGCCTGACCCAACGTTCCAGGCCGTGGCGATGCGACCTCGAAGCTCCGTCCAGATGAATTGGAACTCGGGCGGTGTAAAGTTCGTTAGCTTCATGATGCCTTCTGGACCCCGTGACTCTAAAAACGAGTCGAAGATGGGACTCTCCGTGTCGTCTTCGTCGTCGCTGTCAGGTGACATGGGCAAGAACATCATCCGCTTCTGTGCGCGTCGGGCGTCGATGTCGATGAGCGCATCAATGCGGGTGCCGAGTGCCCGCACGGCTGCCGAGTCTTCCTCGTCGCTTGACTCAGAGAAGTCCTGCACTTGGCTCGGTGCTTCACTGCTCTTGGACTTTGCTTTGCGCTTTGTTGCGGCCATAGTAAAGTCCAAAATGACGATTACAGTATAATCTAGCCTACTTTAGTCAATATTCGTATCACTATTAGCTCATTTTGAGTGGCTTCACACTGAGCCAACGCCGGTGGCACACCTGTGCCATTATCCGTGCCACACCGGAGGCACTGTCATTTGTGCACCTGAATCATCTTTGTTGACACAAGAGGCCGTTTATAGCCTTCTTGAGTGATAACTCGTATCACTAGTAGTTTTTTAGTGGTTTCACAGATCAATACTAGTTTTACATTATAGGCACCGGTAAGTGAAATGTAAGAATAAGTAGCACTAAAACCACGATACGCTACACAAAGCATCGGTGAAAAATTTGACATGCCATGTACTGATGAATTTGCTTACCAATAGTATGGATATTACTTGCGTTGTACTTAAAGCCGATCCATGGTGGCATGGCGCAACAAATGTGGGTTCGAATTATCTTTGTGCATTAGTCGAGGTACGAACTCACAACAATCGTTTTACGGGGTACGGTATGATGTTAAAGCCTTGCACAGGTTGTCGTGGGAAAACAGTATAGTGTTCCACAGTCATTGTGTTGTACTAGTAACATTAGGACTGATGCAGTAAGATTAGCACTGAAGCAATGTACAATGCCGATACTTTATGTAGATTTACTCAGTCTTATTGCAGTATCTAACACAATGTAAAGAATCGCGCCATCATGAAATGATGGTATGATTGTCAAGCATAGAGAAATAGCACGGAGGATATGGACCTCTGCGCCAGGTGGTGCTTGAGTAGATATGGGAATGTGTCTGCCATACACCACAACATGTACAAGGGAAACGGTGCGGTGCGCTGGCATGAAACCTTCTTCTATTCAACTACGGAAGATTTTTCTCTAGTTGATATATATAGTGCATAGAGCATTGACTTGGAGGCATCGGAAGGAGTCTGTACATTGGAATACTTTCGGCGATTGAGTTCACTGTTTTTCTCCCACACGTTAATACCACGCAATATATGGTTTTGGCTAACACTATAATATCTTTTTTTGACAAAACAGGGTGGCCGTGGAAAAGTTTGCATTACTCAGTAGATTTACCCTGTTTTGACATTTGGTTGCCGGTTTTGACACACGTTTTCTGAAACACCCTTTAATGTACACCAGGTCTGACCTCTATCTTCGCAGCGAAAGCAAGACTTGGTACTAACGTTGCTGCTAACGTCAACGGCGCACTTTCGTCAAGAGTCCTTCGCTTTAAACTTTGCAATTTCAACCAATCCAAATGGGATTTATGGGTTTAAACATTGTGATTGGTGCAT
This sequence comes from Achlya hypogyna, assembly GCA_002081595.1. NCBI lineage: Eukaryota > Oomycota > Saprolegniomycetes > Saprolegniales > Achlyaceae > Achlya > Achlya hypogyna. The sequence goes on along the minus strand of JNBR01000075.1, from coordinate 267,534 downwards.
CAAAGTAAATGTCGCGAACGATTGGTCATAAATTGAATGCCCGGCATCCGGATGGCAACCGGTGAGAAAGGAGGGGAACGAGCAGGATTTCAGCAGCGATGATGAACATGGGCGCGGCCGTCCCCGCCGAGTCGTATCGCTTCGTGCACACCGAGTGCTCGGTACCCAGCATCTTCCGAACCGAGTACGTAAGGTATGACCGCAATGGCCTTTGCGCCATGGCCCATTCATGGCCCCAGCAGACTCACATTTTTCCTCGCGCTCTAGGAACAACCGGTCAAGTGGTCACAAGGTACGCCCTGCATACCCTTTTGGCTTTCTGCTCATGAGCCATGACCGCCTCATCTGCCTCTTGTCTATAGAACGTTCGGTACGAGGAGCCAAGGTAGCGTGATGACGGCTGACGAACGATATTCCTTTAGGTGCTTTCCCCACTGCTGCGGTGCCCATCGCGAAACGACGTTTTGCGGATCATCGATCACCGTCGAAGGCGGCTCTGCACATGTAGTGTACGGACGCTTCGAGGAAGTCGACGACTCGGCCAAGGGCGACGCGAAGATCGTACCCGGCACTGTTGTGCCCGTTTCCGACATCGTGCCGCATGAAAAGAACTCTGCGAATCCGTTTGGCATGTGGATGCATGGTGTCAAGGCAGGCTCCTCGGGTTACACCTACGAGATCAACCAACAGAAGCAGTCGTGGCACTACGGCTGGGTCTCGTCGCGCTTCAATTCGGAGACCCTGCACCACTTCAAGGTCTTCCGTCCTGCGCTACCTTCACTAATGCTGGCTGCAGGTCTACTTTTTTGAGAAAGTTAGCCCCGATCACTTTGTGTGCTGCGCCACATTGCCGTCGCCTGCCTTCTCCATCTCGTCGAGCCGCAAGACCCGCAAGAAGACGACCAAAGTCAAGGCGAAAGCCGAGGCGCCGTGCGTCATGCCCGTTGCGACAACCTTCACGCCCGCTCCCCCGCCCACCATCAAGATCGAACGACTCGAGCCGCCGCCCGAGCCGCCACAGCACCAGATGCAACCCATGCATCAATCGCACCCTCACGGCAACTCGTTGCACCACCAAGCAACTCGTCAGCAACTTCAAGCACCGCCGAGTTACATTGGGCCGCCTGCGAACAGCCTCGTCTCGTTCCTGGAAGACCGCTTCCCGCCGTATGGCAGCCAGACCCCGTACGGGATGGATGCATACGTAATGGAGCGGTCGGCGCACCCGCTGATGCCGTACGACGCGTACGAGTACCAGCGCCCGTTCCCTGCGCACCAGGCGCCGTCCTCTCCCGTACCATCTTCGGCGCCGTCGTCCGGTACGTTTTGCTCTGCGGCGGAGCAACTGAAGGCTTCGCAGCATTTAGCTTCTCGAGTTTCCTTAACAAAATGGACTCCAAGAGCTCGCAAGCGTCAGAGCACCACACCGACACGTCGCGCATGGAAATCGAGACCGTATGCCCACGCAACCCGTCGCGCCTGCTCTCGCTCACGGACCTTGCGGGTCCTGCCAGCAAGCGCATGCGCCCGGACGAGCCCGAGGGCAATGGCCGACGGGACACCCCGCACCCACCGTCGTCGCCCGTCCCGTCGTCAAGTACGTGGCCCCTTTCGTCCTATCGACGACTGTAACGGTGGCGTAGCGTTCAGTTTTTCGAGCTTCATGCGCCCTCCACAAGGCACTACGCCCGCACCCCCGTCACCGGCTCCGTCCTCGTCCGGTGCGCTCTTGGGTCATAGGTCGCCTCGTCATGGCTCACTGTAGCACTGAGTCTGACGAGTATTCTCAAACCGGCGCCGTCGTCGCCGGTGCCGTCCACAGGAGGTTTGCCGACGTCGTTGACACCGCCGTGCTCACGTGGGCTCGTAGCGTTCAGTTTTTCTAGCTTTCGGCCCCAACAAGCACCGCCATCACCAGTGCCATCGACGGTGCCTTCCTGTGGTGCGATCGTTGTGCAAGTTCGACTCCTTGTCTCATCCGTGCCTAGCGTTCACTTTTTTCTCCGATATTATCGGTGGCGACGACAAGTGCCCAGCCAAGAACCGCGCCACCCGTTACGATTACTTCCAGCGCGCGCTCATTTTGAGTGAAATCCACCTGCTGATCGCGTCTGTCGTGTCATGCGATGCGAACGACCTCGACTTCCAGGAAGCCAAGGCCCCTCTGCGCAACTTCTACATCTTCACAGAGGAGTGTGCGACGCTGCCAGTCGCCAAGTGCGCGCTGGTGAACGGCGCGACCCTCGAAAGCTACGAGGAAACGCTAACATTTTGCGTAAACCTCGTGCGGCACTCGTTCCGCACGGGCCTTATCGGTCGCTTTCAGTCGTTCCTGCACTCCAAGGCGCACTGCATCTTCAAACCCGAGCTGCTCGACCAGGCGTACATCGACTTCATCAAATTTTGCGAAAACGAGATCGAGACGTACGTCTTTCCGCGGAAAAACATGCAGTGCGAAGCTTTCCTCGACTACCTCAAGAAGACCCTGCCGCAAGAGGTCGTGGCTCTACTCCGTACGTGCCAGAGCAGCCCGGCGCCTTTGACCCTGCGGTAGAAAGCGAGAGCGACGACGGCGTTGAGCCAGCGGGTTACTTTGAGCTCGTGACACAGCTGCGCCAGGCGTACCAGTTCAAGAAGACAGAAGAGCACAACGAGTCAACGCGGGGTGACGACGACACCGACTCGGATGGCGCCGTGGACGCGACCTCGATCACCGGGCGCTGGCGGCGCAAGGTACCGCTGCCGGGCACGTACACCCCCGGTGCCAGCAGCAACAACCCGTCGTGGGTGTACCGCGTCCTGGGCCTCAAGATGATGACTACGTGGAACTTTATCGAGACCCCGACAGAGCTCCAGGTGCGTTGGTTGCCCTAGCTGCGATGACGAGGCGCCGTACCTAGATCGCGTTCGAGGAAAGTTTGATCCCAATGCGCACACCGTACTTGCTCACAGGGGACCCGATGTTCCTGTCCTTCTCGCCTGTGGGGCTCAGTAGCAACTACGCCTACGGCGGCCTCGTGCGCTCAGCCATGTCGGGTGCGGCGAAGACGCGCGGGCGGGTCTCACGCCGCGTAGGCTACAAAGCTTGGCGCAACGAAGACAATCACATCGTCGTGAGCTGGTACTCGTGGCGGCGCGAATCCATGGGCCAAAGCTGCGTGCGCCGAAGGGTCATCAAGTCGTTCTACCGCACGCCACTCGACCCCGACACGCTCGACTGTCATACCAAAATCGAGGTAGCGCCGGCACGAGGCGCGGCTCACACGTCCTCCAGGTCGCCACCCAGCCCGAAGCCAATCTGGGCGAACTTAGCGTCACCGAGCGCATCAACTATCCCGGCGAGTGGCAGTGCCTGCACGACGAGATGACTCAGTTTGTGCGCATCACAACGCCGCGCCAATAGTTTAGACTCGCTTTGTCTCAGTCGAATATTCTCGTGTCGCGCTCAGCCCGCTCTTTGAGCCGCATGTAGTACTGAGTTCGCTGGCGGATGTGGTCGGCTGCCTTGGCCTTTTCGCGCTGCTGCATCCGCGCCATCAACGCGTCTTCACGGTCGCGCTCGTCCTGCCGCATCTTGGCCATTTGGCTCTGGATGAAGGCATGCCGAGCGCGCTGCCGGGCCAAGTCTTCGCCCGCGACGCCGCTGGCGTTGTCGCACGTGCCGTACCTACAACCAGCGTCACGCGGCATCTGTAGCTGCGCGAAGTACTCGTGGGACTCGGGTCGGAATCGTCGACCCGGCTCGTCCGCAAACCGCCAGGGGTTGAGCGGTGACATTGGGCCACTACACTTGCGTCAGACGTAGGAGCCATGATGGCGATGTACCACAACAGCTCTTTGGTGTCGTGTCGCGGCGTGCGACCACTGCGGGTTGGTACGTGCACGTTGCTACAGTGTTTCAGGTTCGCTCCATGCTGCAGAATCGTACGCGCGCAACTGTCCGAAGTCAAACTTGGGCAGGGAGCCGTTGGATGGCTTCGGCGGTTCCTCGGCCCAGCTGTCCGCAGAGTCAGCACGCGTGGCAGCGGGTGGTGGTGAACCTGGCTCCGGGGGCTGACGGGAGGCTGAAATCTTTGGCAGCGTCCATCTTGATCAGTTTGCGCAAATGCACCGTGAACTCCCAGAGAGAGATGAGCCCGTCATGGTCCGTGTCCATGTCGGCGGCAAGGTGGCGAAACTCGGGCTCGCTCAAAACGATGCCGCGCTTGTGCAGCTACGGCCCTTCTCAAGCTGCTGGCCGTAACAGGGATGCTTTACCCCGTGACGAAACTCAGCGTACGTGAGCTTGCCGCTGCCGTCGTCGTCCATGTCATCAAAGTCCTGGAGAATCCGGTTCTTGTACACTGCCGGAGGTCAGCGGTCGACTGGAGCAAGAAGCAGTACCCTTGAGTTTGGCATACATCGTTTCCCGGAGCTTGGCAGCCTACAGTTTAGCGATGGGATTAGGGCCAAGCATTCGTAGGGACTACATCGAAGTTGTCCTCGGGTGGCGCGGTGGTGGACGGCGGTGGTGCGACTACATCGGATCGGCGCAACTTTCGCAAGAGCACGCGGTCGTGCCCGTCGAGCACGGGACCGTTCATGATGTTTGCGAATTCGTAAAAGTTGAGCATTCCGTCCTTGTCAGCGTCGTATCTGTGGGCAGCGTGAGAATCTGTGAAGCTGTGGTACGTGGGGACGTGTTCATGAGGTCTTGAACGACCTCGCGGGCAACTTTGATGTTTTGTTTGTCGAGATTCTTCTCGATCTAACGCGAGGATAGTAGTCGGTGTACAGGGCTGCTGCGCACGATTTCCAGCGACAACTTGCCCTCCTTGTTTTGGTCCCAGAGTCGAAAGACCGTCCCGAGTTTCATTTTCTAGAACTGGCCTTGTCGTTTCCCAAGCAAGGTCAGACCGACCTCATACTTCATGCGCAGCGTGTACACCATGTGTCGGGCACTCATTTCGGGTCCCGTGTCGTCTGGGAGCTCGGTTGACCCCAGCACAGCCTCGCCGAAAGCAATTTCTTTGAGAATGTGCTGTCGCTGGGGTGGCTCGTGCATCGGTTCGCTCGCTTTGAGCACGAGCTTACAGAACGCATCGTACGTCACACATCTTCGTTCACCTGAGGCATCACCTCTCACAGATTCCTTACTCGCTCGACGGATCCAGGACGCTGCGGATCAACAGATCCGACTTTTCCGGGCCGAGTTGTGATGCCCAGCCCATGGTCGTAAACATGTCCTTCATCTCGCCGTGCGAGAGCCGCCCGTCGTGGTTGATGTCCCACGATCGAAACGCCGCTCGAAGCGACTTGGTGCATTCGTACTTGGCCCGCAGCAGCTGCGTGAACTCGGCTACCGCGGCTTCTTTTTGGCCAGGCGTTGGTGTCTATCTCCCTGAATAGATCCGAGCAGGGCTTTACGAGGTATACCTGAATCATCTCGGCAGCGGTGACACCGGTGCCCGCGTCCGTGGTATCGCTCGGCGGTGTTGGTGTTGCGGGGTGCATCTGACCCAGCGTTTCCCGGTTGCCATCCAGCGTCACAAACCTCGTTCAACGCTGCATCACGGTTATTGCGCAGAGGGCTATGAGCAGCGGTGAGTGCCGACGCCAGGTAGCCTGACTACGGAGTGGGGCGTATGAATCGTGGCGTCGATCGCGGCGACTTGCTTGGGACGCGCTGGAGCGGCGTGAGTGCCGTACATTCGGGGGATAAAGTACCGGCGAAGAAGGTACGATGGAGAAGGAGTCGCCTGGAGTGGACAGCGGGCGATTGCTCGAGCCCGTCGAGTGCACTCGGACCTTGGACGAGCTCATATTGATCAGGCTAAATATACTCCAACTGCACACGATTAAGCAAGAAAAGATGCGCAGCCGAGTTGTGGTGGCGTGGGCTATGATGCAAGCCTGGAGCGCCTCGATGGTGGTTTGTTGGGAATCTAAAATGACTGGCACAAGCCAAGTGATAGACGAGAATTGCTGGACCCACCGCCTCCACTGAAGGTCGGTGGACTACGATACCAGGGGCGATGTTTAACCAGCACGCATATAATGATCTAGAAAGGTAGTGCTCTATGGTTTATGCAGTCTATTACTCGGGGTTGGAAAACTCGCCAAAGACGGACGCGAAGGCACCGCAAATTGTCGCCGTCATGAAAGAGGCGCGCACGGACGAGAAGGCCGCGGGGTTAGCCTTGTGCGTGAGTAGGAGTCCCGCCGAGAAGCCCCCGAGAAACGTGTTTTTCCAGTCACGGTGGCCACGGAGGCTCTCAGCCGCACAGGAGACACCTCCAAAGGTTCCGAGAAAGATGGCAAATGCGCCGCCGTTGCGGCCAGCCGAGCGGGCGAGAGCCTTGAGGTTTAAAGGTGTGGCGCCGCTCTCAACTTTGGCAAGATGCTCGTAGCCGTCGATGGACACGGTCCAAAGCACACCCGTCATGACCCCGCGGTACACGAGATGGGCCAGCCGCGCATCACAGGTTGCGCTTTGTTGGGTCATGGGATATTTAATCTGACAGAATGGCCCCAAATTACAAAAATACTAAATATGATTTCTCACAGTACACGAAATATCACAGGAATCTTCTCCTAGAAATCACCAGCATCCCGCCAGGCGTTCCTGACACCACGGCGCATCCGTCAGCTGCTCTCCATGGAGGCTGTCTCCAGGATGCCTTTCCGATAGGTCCGAGATCTACCGGTAGCCCCAGCAAACATGACGACGAGGAACGGACTTGAAGAGTGGACTTCAACAAGGAAGCTTTTTAATCTTCACTTGGAATTTGTATAGGTTCAGAAATGCAATGTGAGGATTTTGCCTAATTGAGCTGTGCCTCCTCCACTCTAATCCCTCGTTTCAGTGACCAACATACCAGCCGTATGCCTCTGACGATGGGCCACCACCTGTGTTTAAGGACGTCCGTTTTTCGATCCTGAGTTGGCTCAAGTTGAAGCAAGTGCCACCGGGGTGTGGCCACCTTCAACCGGAGCGGGGCAGTTTGGAATTTCCCAGCAGGATGCCGAGAGCAACGGAGAAGACGGGGCTCGTCAAGAAGGGCGTCGAGATCGAGATGTACTCGGGCACGAGCACAATGGAGTCCGATCCCTTCGTGTACGAGTCGCTTGACCGCGACATGATTCCGGCCAAGCAAGAGTTCTTTGAGCTCTCGAGCATGGCACTGCAACTCTCGCTGCGGCAAATGGTCCGCCAAGTCATGACGATCACGGACGCAGCTTTTCAGGGCCACATTGGCACCAAGCAGCTAGCCGGTGTGACGCTTGCCAGCGTTTACATGGGCGTGCCCTCGACTTTTATCCAGAACGCCATTCCGGCCATTAGCACGCTCTGCTCCCAGGCGTACGGAGCTGGCAACAACACGCTTGTCGGCATCTGGCTGCAGACCTGCATCGTCTTTTCGGTCCTCGGCGCGATTCCCATCATCATTTGGTACATGTTTGTCGGCAACATGATTGCGCTCACAATGGACGACGTCGAGGCGGTGTGTTCCGCACCTCGCGTGGTCGATGCTCATCATTACTCTTGTGCGTAGGTCGCTTACGGACAGGAGTTTGCTCGGATCATGGCGCTTGGCCTGATACCACAGTACTTGTACGGCTGTGTCACGACGTACTTTGCGGCCCAGGGAGTCATCATGCCAGCCACAATGTGCTCAGTCATCTCCGTGATTCTCAACATTGTCTTTAACCAACTCTTCATCTATGGCGCCTTCGGCTACGAGGGCCTGGGCTTCGTCGGGTCGCCGATCGCAACCGTCACGAGTACATGCCTGCAACTGGTCCTCTTCCTGGCCTACACAGTGTGGTACAAGCAATACCACCTTCCATACTGGGGCGGCTGGACCATTGAATGCGTGAGCAAGGAACGGCTCATGATCTTCCTACCGCTGGCCGTCCCCATGGGCATGTCCTCCGTCGTTGACTGGGCCTCGGCCGCATGCACGACAGCCTTCTCTGGATACCTCGGCCCCGACATCGCAGCGTGTCAAGCCGTACTCAACGGCGTCTTCGGTGTCGTCAACGCCTTCGTGAGCGGTTTCTCAACTTCGACGCAGATTCGCATGTCGCGGTACCTGGGTCAAGGCAGTGCGGCCGCGGCGCAGCGCGTACTTTCCATCGGCGCCTCGATTGTCGCCACGTGCGGCATCGCCATGGTGATCATCGTCTACCTGCTCAACGAGTCGCTCTTCCGCATTTGGAGTCCCGACCCAGTGATCATTGCCATGTGCCGGTCTGCGCTCGTCGTCTTTGTGTGCTGCGTCATGGTGGCCTTCGGTCGCTTCATGATGACGGCTTGCCTCAATGCCCTCTCCATGGCCAACATCAACCTCATTGCCAACAACATCGGCTCCTGGTGCCTGTACGTGCCTCTGAGCTATGTCCTGCCCATTACACTCGGCTGGGGCCTTGACGGTTTCTGGTGGGCAGACATGTGCGGCGAAGCAATGAAGGCGCTCATCTTGAGCTGGGGTATCCTCCGTGTCGACTGGGCCGCCGCCGCCGACTTTGCCCAGCGCGCCGCCGAGGTCACCGAGACCCGCAACCCGATCATGGAGGAGCAGCGCGAGCTCCTGGCGTACGAGAACGAGGCGCTGATCGCGACGACTCCCGTTGCCTTTAAGAGCCCAAGCACGCAGTTCGGGTCTTTGCCGCACCACACGCCCAGCGTGCTCAAGCGCGCGTTGTCGCTGACGCCCAAGACGTCCCGGCGCCCCCACGGCAAAGACCCCACCGTCTAGATATTAACCCGTCGTCACTTATGTGCCAGGCAATAAATATGTGGTGAACCTGGCTCCATGGGGCTCAGCGCCTCGTTCGGCCCTGGCCACGATGAGTAATAGTATCACCGGATGCGTCAGGGCTTCGCAGCGATGTCGCCCTTGGGTTGCTGCGTTCTTGCAGACTCCGCGTCTCGTTGTCTTTTCGTCAGCTGGTTACGTGCATTTGTTGCATTGAATTGCCATGTTCGTGGTGCAAGGGGCCGATACGTCGAGGCTGTTGTGGCTTGTCGCGATCTGCTGCTTGGACACATAACGATGCACAAGGGATATCTCTACTTACAACTGCCTACTAGTGCAGCTGTTGGGGACTACGGTTGGGAATTACGAAGTCGTGCCAGCTCGCGCGTGTAGTGACGGAGCTTCTCTTGCTGGAGCTGCCGAGAGCCCGCGGCCGACTCACGGTTTGTGCGGCGGCGGTACTCTTCTTTCGACTCAGTCGGCAGCTGCTCCGACTTGACCTTCTTTGCAGGCACAAACGGCCGGTGAGCCATGTCAGGATGCGCCTGCTCAAGCCGAGCGATCTCGGCGAGGATAACGGACAACTTTTTGTCTCGCTTTTCACGATAGGCTGCTGCCGACACGCGGTTCTTGGTGTTTTTGACGTGGATGAGCAAGGGCTCATTGGGCGGACTGACGCTGGAGGCCTTGGACGGGATATTCCGTTTGGCGTTGCGCCGCTCGATTGCGAGGCGCCGCCGCACGGTGGCAGTGTTGATGGCGTCTGCAAGCGTTGGGCGCAGCAGCAGTGGCGCCTGCGACATCGCCTGCAGCGACGGCAACACAGGGTGAGGTAAGTTAAGGTTTACAAGCAGGTTGCTCGTGCGCAGAATGTCCTCCTTTGCTGCGCGCTCGTGCATGTCTTTGGTGTTCAGGATGAAGCTGAGACCCATGAACTTGGCCATCGCAACGCCAGCAGCGGACTTGCAAGATGATGTGCCACACCTGGTCGAGCGAGGTGAGGGGTGCACCAACCAGCCCCATATGGCCAATAAACCTGTAACAATTAATGACTTGGCACATTTGGTGCTTGAACGTGGCAATTTCCTCCTTCACAGGGCTACAGAAGCGTTGTTGAAAGGGGTCAAAAACTCTAAAACTGCATGACCCGTAGCATGTTATTCGATGCATTTGAAATGGGATATTCTCCATTAGGACACGTCTCATTTCCCTTTATGGTATAAATTCAAAGAGATCTGCGAAACTGGCTTATCACCCTCCAAGTAATGATTCATTTCAAAGGTTTAGAGTCGAGATAAGCTTTGGGAAGATGAACACAATAATTTTCGCCTTTGGGTGTCGATGGTGTCTCAAAGGGTTCAGTTTTGATTTTACGTTGCATTCAATCTTGCAGGGTATACATTTAGAGGTATTCAAAGCATGACATATTGTATTTCAGACAAAATGTTGGAGCGGTGCACGGGTCTCGATCCGTGGGACAAACCAAACATCCCTTCAACAAGTTGGGAGGGAGCATGGGTTCTTGAAGAGGCAACGCCCGCGGGCCGTCTCCGAGCCAAATATTCCAGTATTTGGCGCTGGACGCCTTTAGAGGAGCCTCCTGGCCATTTCAATCTGAACACTTGTGCAGTGTTCACGGAATTCGGTTTGATATGATGATGTGGACGGCGCATTTCTCCATGAACTATGCTCGTATTAATTGCCAAATTTGTCAAGTGCACACAATTTCGATTTAAGCACCAACCTTCAGTAATATTATCTTTCGAACGAGCCACGTTGCATTCAAGTGACGAACTTGGTGCAATAAATTGTAGCCAAAAATTCTCTTGTCGCTGCAGCTGTACACAAAACCATTTTCATTGTCAGCTAGCTATACGGCATCTAACATCGTAGTGCCTGATGAATGCCACGAATCGAAAAGAAATGGCGGTCTCAATAAACAACATTTTCTGGCAAAACGAGCTGAATATGCTTCAACGACGCCTACTAGTATGACTAATTGATCAAGAGCTCTCGGTGTCTTTGCGATAGAAATCAATCCTTTTCATGACAACATAATAGCTCCCTCAAACGTGAGGAAACTGGAAAATAGTATTTTCCATCTCTGCAACGCACGACTTGCCAAAGTCCAGAGTTGGACTAGTTCGACCAGTGCCACATTTGTATTCAGTTGTGATTGCCCATTGCCGAAGCTGACCCAAGAGGCGGACAGTTCCAGTTCTCTCCGAACGCTGCACCTCGCTCTCCGGCCTGCGGCACCGTCTAAGACGAAGTCGCGGGTTCGGGAGCATGAAGCGAAGGCGCAACTGGGAGACGTAGGAAGAACATCAGCGTCACACGGACCACGACGGAGGCTTCTGCAACAGCGTCGTCGTTGAACCCTCCACAGGAGGCCACCCGTCCAGAAAGTAACTTGGGGTTTGTATGGTGCCGTCCCACCGTGGAAATGTACACAAACTTTGCGGACCAATCAGCGACGAGTAGCAGCAGATGATAGGATCCTCTGATAGGTGCGGTCCGGCGGCCGGCCGACGCCATTCTCCGCGATGGCGTCGAGCCAGCACTTGTGGAGCGCCGTAGTGCTGGCCACGAACGTGGTCTTCACACATCCAGAGGCCTCAACCACCGTGGCCGTTGCTGGTCTCGCGCTACAGATCCCCATTGCCGCCGTTCAGGGAGGTATTGCGAGCCTCCGGGCGAACCTTTGGCGGCCCCAGTCCGCTGCTGCCACGCTCATCGGCGCTGTCGCTGCCGTGGTGTGGTGCATTGGGATGCCGTACCTTTTCTGTAGTGCCGCCGCTACGATCGAGTACTGCCGTGTCATGGCACTGGCCCTCCCAGCCATCTTTCTTCAAGCCTTGGCCACCCCCGACACGAAATCGGCAGCAGCAGCAACCCTCATCGTCGTTACCATTATTGGCAACGTAGCCCTGAACTACTATTTATCCGCCCGTCATGTGAGTGCGACAACAGCGTGGACAACTGTTGCTGCCGCTTACGGTCATCTCTTGCTCACTTTGGTCCATTCGCAGTGGCGTTTGCGCCGATCCGCGACGGCAAGACAGCGAGCATCTCCACGTAACGCCACCAGAGCAAGCTCTTTCGCTATGCTGGCCGTCAACTGCCTACCGTGGATTGTGGCGTTCGTCGTGGCTCTGGCCACTTCGGCGACCTCTGCCCCGGTGCTTCTTGTACATGCTGGGCTCATAGTCGACTTCTACGGCCGAGCTGTCATGGCCATGGCCCCGACGCCTGCGTCAACATGGTTCCGAGGGTGTGTCCTTGCAACAAGCGCACTCTGTCTGCTGCTCGTCATCTACTTTGCCTTGCCCGCTGTGTCTATCCATGTGGCTGACGCCGGAGTTACCACCAGTGTTCTCATCGCCTTTGGTGTTGCCACAATTGCCAGCACAACTCAGGCCATTGCCTCACCTTCGCAGCTCTGGGTGGACGTGCTCGCTGCCGTAACCGTTGTAGTCGGTACAGCGACCTTGAGCAGCTTGGGACTGTCGAGTCCCATCGCTGCATGGAGCCTGCAAGGTGGTGCTCAACTTGGCCGCCTCGGTGCCAGCGTCTGCTTTCGAAATACGCCCGGTCAAAGCCACCGCGGCGAAACCGTGCGTTTGCTTCCAAGGTCGCCGCTCGATCCGACGACAGCGATGGCCTCTTCGTCCGAAGCTAGACAAGGTTCCTCTCCAGAAGCGCTCGACTCGGCCGCAACAAGCGCAGTGGGTACCAGTGGATCTGTCGACGCAGCTTCAGGATTACAACGCCCCAGGGTATTTAGTGCCAAAAGGTGGTGGTGGTGGCCGTGCTGCCTCAGGGAAACAAAGAAGCTCAGTGGTCGCAGCGAGGACGATGGTGTAGCCGACGGCCTTCTCATGTACGAGATGCACCATGTCTCCCCCGTTTGTGTTGGAAACTTCGATTTGCCAACCAGTGGTGCAGCACCGAGCTACGGTTCGTTGCATTGGGAGCTCTTCGCCCTTGACAGCCTGCTAGGTACATTGAACGTTGCCACTTGCGACAAGCTACTGCTTTACGGCAATCCAAAGCGCATCGCCAAAAGAGATGACGGCCAGGCGCCAGCAACGACGTCCATCGACAGCGCGGACGACGCTACGACCAAGGGTTCGGTGCCAATGACGTCTGCAGGCGTCACGGGCCGTGGTCGGCATGAGGAGCTTGAAGCTGAATACAGGAATTCTAGCTGCGCAACAGTCGGCGAAACGACATTTGAACCTCAGCACCGTAATCGCACCGACGCGGCTAAGGGAGTCAAAGGTCAATGCGTCGATCGGCAAGCGACTGCGGCATCAAATGGCGACAATGAGCGGCTGGTCCACGACAGCTCCTGCGACGCCGCCCCAGTGGCCGTCACACACAAGTCGGCGAGCGGTAGGAATTCGCTAGCCGGCGTCCGAAGCGACGGGGCATATGACTTCACCATGGACACACGCAGTGACCCCGGCACAAGGTCCCCGCATTGCATGGCCTCTCCTCGCGATCTGCCGCTCGTTGGCGATTCGCGCGGTGAGCTGTGGTCGCCAGAGACGGCCGCGCCGCACCTCTCGTCTGCAACAGCGTCTTCTGACCGTCCACTTGGGGGCTTCACCAAACGCAGCAACGCGCCTGCTGTCGATGCGTCGTGGCCTTCAAATGTCTCTGGTGCCCATGTACCAGTCCCCGTTGCATTGGTACACCGGGTGGCAAAGTGCTCAGTCGAGAAAGCTCACGAGGAAATTTCAACCCCTACTGCCCCACTGTCGTGCTTTACCTGCAGCGGCATGGCCGACTGCGTCCGGTCCGAAAAGGTCGGCACGCGAGGAGCGCGGAGTTGCGAGACTTCGAGCGGCGGCTCGTTCAATGGCGCAGATTCCGTGGCGCCGGTGCGTCTAGAATCTCTCGGCGTTCGGGGCCAGAAGAGCGATTCGAAATGTGACCCGAGTCAAATGCAATCGGTGCCTTCGCCTCGTCTTTGTGGCTGGGATCTCGGCTGCTGTGGTTGTGGCGGTGATGCAACTCAATCCACCGGTGCGAGCTTTGAGGTTCGAACGACGCAGACCACGCCGGATGATGCAGAGATTGCGGAATGTCTTGTCGAAAGACCCTCTACCACTGCCACAGCCTCCTCCACAACCGCTGCCACAACCGCTGCCACAACCTTCTTGCCCACAGCTACTGCCGACGAAAGAGCGACTTTAGTGAGACCCTCGTCCCAAATTGCATCATACGGGGTCATGACGCCTGCCAAGTTGCAAGATGACGGCCGTGACCTCGACTCTAAGGCTCAACCGAGGGCTGCCAGCGCTAGGCGGTCCTGCGATTGGTTGCCTTGCTGTGGTGCCCGCCAAGACGAGCTGCACCACAGTATCGCTGCACCGCCAGTACACATGTCGAGCGCTCGCCGAGAGTCCCGTGCGTCGATGGGCGTTGACACTGTGGGCATCAATGGAGGCAGGTGCTTCGACGCAAACTCGATCACAACCAGGGCTGCTTCGATGGCGGATATTCGTCGCTCGTCGCCGACATCCGTGATTGCCTCCGGCGACAACAAGTCTGGCGCGGTAACAGTCGAGAATGAGCCAAGCCTGCGGCCCCTCAGCTCCGTGCGAAGTGTTCGCTATGGCGGTGGGCAGCTGGGCAATACGTCGGACGCCAGCAGCGCGCCAAGTTGCTGGTGGTCTTGCGTCGGTGGCGACGTCTCTGCGTCGACAGCGTTGCAGGCTTCGGCTTCCACCACGGGCCAAAGCAGCCGACACTGTGACCCCTCTGCCGTCCCGCGTACGCTGTCCTCGAACGACATGGCTGCCGCAGCTTCCTCAAGGTCAGCACCCGTGCTAAACATCAGGAACGGCCTCGCGGGCTCCCTGGATAAGCGCCAAACCATGGATGGGGCGAACTCCGAATGCTCCGATGCATTCGTAGATGCGACGCACAAGGCACAGTCGCAAGGCGCAGCCACCCCCGACGACAGGCATCTCCCGTCGTCGACGTCGCTCTCGGCCGCTGCCTCCCTTGAATTTGCCTGTGACAACACCGACGTCGCTCAGGTCGAAATGATACAGGGTCCGAGCGAGATAGCGCGCTTCAACCTCGCATCAGCGTCGCGGCCGCACCAATCCGCGCACGATCGTCGTCGGCATGACTCCAGCTTCTGTGGCTGCTTCGCTGGCGAGGCTTCAGCTGGCAGCGACTGGTGTTGCTGCGCGACCGCCGGCATCGACCTTGTCGCCAACCATTGCGTGCGAGTCGTGGACGGTTCATTGGCGTCTGAAGAGCGATCTTCGAGCGCCGCCCATGCTCCTGGAGCTTCAAGAGAGCGAGGTGCAGCAGCTCACGACCACTCGAGCCCTGCAGCAGTAAGAGAGCTCTCGGCGGTGTACGCATATTCGCCGTGGATGCCGCAAGGTTCACGCCACGATTTGCACCGCGTACAAAGCCGAGGCGAGCCACCCCGTGTGGCCGTGGAAACCCCGGCCTGCAGTGCGTGGCATTGCTGCAGCGTTTCTGGCACAGCGACTACCGGCGCCTTAGCCAGCCATCGGATCACGAACGCGGAGACCTCCAACGGTGCGAATGAAGCCGCGGGCACACCCCGGGCCAAGGACGGATCGGAGAAGCTGCGGTGCGAGTCGCCGGTCGACGGCCTCTCGGGGCACGACTCTATCGATGACTTTTTCGTGACAGGCACTAGGACTCACTTCGTCGGCAGTGGTTGGCACACGGGCGTTCACGTGAACAGAGGTCGCAACGACGAGGCAGTCGACGCCAGCGCTGCACGACAAACTATCGCACGGTTGCTGGACGGTGGATCGACGACAGGCACGTGTTGCGGTCCTCGCTTCAGCAGTGGCTTCGATGGATCAACGTCAACCTCATTGTGTTGCCATGGATCCTCCGACAGAGAGGTTGCCGCCGACGCTGCTGCTGGTCCCTGCAGAAACGCTTCGTACAGTCACCATCAGCAAGACTCTGCTGCACTCCTGCGGCGCTCAAGTTCGTCAGCATCGCTGAGCATTGGAGTCGATGGGCAACCCCAGTTGACACGCGGCTCGTGGAACGCTAGTGCGAAGCGCCCATCCAGCGCCGGCGACTACGCTAGCGAAGGCCTCGGCCGCAGTGGAAGCTACACCGACGCCCCCGCCGCAAGAGTATCGCATCGCTGGTCGAGAAACGCGGCTTCAGTGTCACGAGACAAAACGTCGACGTCGGATGTGTATCGCGACGCCTACGACGTGACGTCGTTAATACCGTGCTTGGCGGGTCTCTTCTGCGATGCCTGCTGCGGCCCGCCGCCGACCACCTCGATGGCACCTGTTCCGGTGCCGGCGACATCCCCGCAGTTCCAGCGCGTGTCACTGACCTCGCCAGTGACCATTCACTCGCCGTTGCTTGCACCGATCTCGCGGCAGCCGTCGGAGTCGTCGGCGCACAGCGCGTCGGGCCCCGGGTCGCGACGCGGCTCCTTCATTCGCATGGCGTCCAAGCGCATCCAGTCGATCCACTCGCGGCGCCTGTCCTACGGTGACGACCTGCCGCCGATGACAGTAGCCACGCGTTCTGCACGCATCGGTCTCTAACGGTAACGCTCGTAGCGCTCTCGGCGGTCGTCACACGCCCCAACGATCGGCGCGGCCTCACCAAGCAGCAGCAACGGCAGCTTCCTCGCCGACGGCGCTGGCTCCATTAACGAGGCAACACCGAATGGCTGGGATTTGAGCTGACCATGAACTAGAACGTTTCTCAGCACTTAGACAGTCCCACAAGGTCGGATCTCGGCAGGGTATGGCGATACCCCGCCCTTTGTGGCCTCACTCATGCGACTAGCGTCTTCACCATGCCCTCGGTGCTTTGCTCTCCAACCGCTCAGCACCAACAATGGCTCCGGCACTGAAGTCAACACCCATCGACGGGCAAGCCCCCGGCGTTGCCGATCTGGCAAACGATAAAGATGCCCGTTCGGAGGTGCCGCGGCCAGTGTGTGGTGCTCGAAGCAACGCGATGGAGCGCAAATCGTCCGTAGCGGGACGTCTTCGACAGGCGGACGGTGCCAGCATCTCGGACAATGGCATGGAATCAGAGTCGTTCGAAGAACAGTGCTTGCGCGGCCTGCTCTCCGGCACTGGTCCTCATCAACGCGGCCGGAGTGCGCGTGAGAAAAAGCTTCATACCTCCAGCAGCTCGAGAAATCCGGCGTCGTGGGACGTCTTTGACTTCGAAGACGATGGCAATACCCTCTCGTTCGCACTGAAGAGCAGCGATGCAACGCCCGGCGCAATGCAGCTTACCTCAGGCTCGGTACTCCGCGTCGGGTCTTCTCGGCATAGGAACGCCCCGTCTCGGTGCGGAATGGACCTAGCGGCGCTGCATCTTCCGACCTCGTCGAACGCCGATGGCCTCGCGACCTCTCCTGCGGAGGCGTGGTTGTCTAACATGGCGCCAAACGAGATGATAATGGAAGCCCAGGAAGGCGGCGATGCCATGGAACCCGCGGCCACCGGCGCTCGGTCGTCGGCCGACCTGCTGACGGGTGGTTCACCGCAGAGCTACGAAAGCGCCGCAAGCCGACGAGATTTGACGTCAAAGGCAAGCGCCGATCGCGGCGTCCACCCCTCCGCTGCTGTGGCGACGGACGCCTCAGCTACCGGCGGCCATTTTTCGATCTCTGGCTTCGCATCGAATCAGCAGACGGAGTCGAAGCATATGCCCTCGGTCACCGTGACTCCCTTGAAGAGTGTTGCCCGGATCCCAATGGTGGCCGACGGCATTGGTTGTGTCAGCAACAGCTCACGCCAGCTTCTCGATCCTTCTCTCCTGGCCTCGTCCAGCTCCAAGCGCCTCATCGTTGAGTCGTCTTCTGCCTTGTTACGTAGCCCGTCGTCTTTCGAACGCACAGTGCCTCTGCAGCTTTTCGCTGCCTCGTCGCGCCGGCTCCTAGCCACGAGCTCCAGCGTCGGATACGGCACCGTCTCCGCTGTCAGCGCTATGCCCGTCGACGCCAAGAGAGCGGCGGCGCGTGAGTGGCGCTGCTTCCTCTGCGGCATGCTGAGCCACTCGTTCCGTCTTGTGGTCCCGCAGCTCACGGCCGAGACGGAGCTCATGTTCTTGGGGCACCTCGGGACGCGCCAGCTCGCCGGCGCCGGGCTCGCGCGGCTGTGGCTATGGGTTTTGGTGTCGTTTTGCGTTGCCGGCATCGACGGGTGGCGGCCGCTCTTCGCCACCTACGGCCGCTGGCTGCCCACAGCGCTCTGCCTCTGCGCGCTCGCGACGCCTCTGCTCACCGCCTACTGCTTCCACGTCGACTGGGTCGTTGCAGCTTCCATGCAGCACCCCGCGACGAGGGCCTTCGCCATGGAGTACGCCACGCTCGTGTCGCCGGCCATCTTGCCGCTGCTCGTCGTCTGCACGCTGGCCGCCGATGCCGTTGCCGCGGGTGGATGGGTCGCCGTCGCCGCCATCGCCACCGTGGCGTGCGCGACGACCATTGGGCTGCACTGGGTGCTCGTCTTCGGTCGCGGCGACTGGCCCGGCTTGGGCCTGGCCGGCTCCCCGTATGCAACGGTGGCCACGCTCGTGCTGCACGCACTACTGCTATGCCTCTACGGCGTTTGCTTTCGCGGGTATCTGCGCATGGCGTGGATTCGCGGTAGTGCTCGCCTTGCACGGCTTCGCGTTGTCTGGGCGGCTGCCGCGCCCGCTGGTGCGCCTGCCTTGCTACAGAGCTTGGTGTTCGCACTCTTTGGCGCCGCTTCGTGCTACGCCCCGCCATCGGCAAGTCGTCGCCTTGAGGACGCTGCCGACACGATGGACCAAGGCTCGGCACAGGCGGCCGCGTGGATCGTCTCGCTGTGCTTCTTTCTGCTCGTGCTGGCGTTCTTGCGGGGAGCAGCGGCCGCGACGGCCGAGCGCATGGAATGGTACCTGGCGCGCGGGCACAAGCCGCTGGCGCGACACGTGCTCTTCCTTGGGGCAGCGTACGGCGGTGGGCTTGGTGTCGGCTTTGGACTCGGCGTCTACTACGTGGCCGCGCCACTGTTCCTACTATGGACGGCCGACGCCAGCGTCCTTCGCATGTGCCTCGACGCGCTGCCGTGGCTTGCGCTGTGCATGGCTCTCGGCAGCGTCCGTCTTGTCTTCGCCGCCGGGCTTGCGGTCTTCCAGCAGACGGGCAAGCTCCGCGTGGCCAGGCACGTCGATACATGGCTCGTCCAAGTACCGCTGGCGATGGTTTTTTCCTTCGTGCTCGAGTGGGGCGTCGCGGGTCTCTGGCAGGCGCGACTCGCCGGCGAACTTGTGCACACGCTCCTGCTGCTCTATGCGCTCATGGACGGCGACGGCACTGGGCCTGCCGAGACCACGCTGCTGCTAGCGGTGGCCACCACTGACAGCAACGACGCGGCCGCTGACGGGGCAGAGCCGATTAGCGCTCAGGACGCGGAGCCTCAAGAACCGATGCCCGACACGGATGACGACGCCCCGCTGCAGTGGGTGCGTCGGCAGAGCACCAGCTCGGCTCCGACGTGGGTGGTTGCCGACGACGAAGTCCTGTCGCCCATTTCAGAAGAAGCGATGGCCCCGCGAGACTCACACAATGTCCATCCAACCCCTTCGGAGTCGTCGGTGGCGGATGGCAGCAACGACTTCTCTTGCGTAGCGCCAGCGTCCAGCATTCGTTGGGTGCGACAGCAGAGTGTAGACGGCGGTGTGCAGTGGGTCGCCGGCATCGACGACGCAGTGGGGCCGAGCTCTTCGTCGGGAGAGATTTCCTCTGCGCGCAGCTCGGAGACTTCGGTCTTTGCCGACACCCCTCGTGCCAGCACCGGGTCTGGTGCGGTCGACGCCCACGACACAGCAACTCCGATCTCAGCTGCAGGTGAAGCCGCTTGGGAGCCAAGTGGAACCGGCAGCGCGGCTATCAAGAGTATGATTGACGACAAATTCTTAGTGACCGCTGACTTCGCCATCGACCGGCCACCAATTTCACTCATCGGACAGCTCCCACTGGCGCTAACAAAAGGGCTCGGAGACGCTGGAAATATGACGAAGTCCCGTACGCAACTGACTATCGCCGACGATGCAATCGCCACACCGAACAACCGCAGCGCCTTCCCAAACTTGCCACAGAGCCCCGGTGATCACAGAGCGTCAACAGTTGAGGCCACGCCAACGACCAGAGCAATTCCTGTTGCCTTCGCACCAGCTGCCACGAGTTTATCGGCCCCAACCGCTTCGGTG
The DNA here is from genome assembly GCA_002081595.1 of Achlya hypogyna. Taxonomy (NCBI): domain Eukaryota; phylum Oomycota; class Saprolegniomycetes; order Saprolegniales; family Achlyaceae; genus Achlya; species Achlya hypogyna. The sequence goes on along the minus strand of JNBR01000075.1, from coordinate 247,555 downwards.
GCTTTCTCTTCGCAGAGCAGTGCTGGAAGCCCAACAGCAAAGCCAACTCCTCCAGAGTCGCCGACTGGCCCCGTCGCTGAAGACAATTGGGTTATTTGCATTCCATCGCTTGATGGCACAGTCACTGAACCGGGTGCTGCCGAGCAGGGTTCACCGCGTGCCGCTGTGGCTCCGACTCAGGCGCGAGTTGCTATGGCCGTGCACCAGCCGACTCGTGGCGTCACACAAATTGCGGCTACAACGTCCCACGCCGACCCGCCCTTAAGCGCATTGTCGGGTGATGTACGCTTCACGTCCACGACAGTGGACCACTCTCGGGAGGCGCGTCTGTCACCGGCGGCAAGCGGCGTTAGCCCTATTTCCTTCACGACCTCCGTTACTTCGGAAGGCATTGTTGATGGTCTCACAGCGAAGCCAGCCGTCGAGCACGACAGTGGCATTGCCACCGATGATCAGTTTTACCGCAATGGCGACTGGGACTCGACAGCGAATGTATCCGCGCCCAGGGCCACAGCCCCTCGTCGCACTCACAGTCCTATTATCGGTACTGAGAGTAGCAACCGCAGCCTGGCGGTGAATTCTATCGGCCCAAACATTAGTGCAGCTGCAAGTGGCAATCTCGCGGCCTCGCCTCATGCCTCTGCCCTATCGGTGCCTTGTTATGGTGCTTCGAGTGCGGACGTACAGCCGGCTGAAGTGACTCCATGGTACCAAGAAAGCCCTCGCCCAGCTGCATCCAAGCGCCTCGCTGGTGTCGGTGCCAGCGACGACCACAGCTCTGCTGCCTCCTACATCATAGACATGGACGCGCTCGAGGCCGCCTTTGGTAGCACTTGTCCACCGCCAGCGCCTGCACCTCATGACAAGACTACTGGTCCCTCTCGTTCGCATCCCACGCCCATTTCGCATCGCGGCTCTTTTGATGCGATGCTGCATCACGCCTCAGGACTGACGCCTGCGCCGTCAGAGCTGCCTGTCACGTCCGCGCAGGTGGTACCGCGGTCGGCCCTGGGTGCCACCTCGGCTGTTCCGGTTCCTACGGGTGAGCTAACCGCTCTCCACTACGGCAAGCGCTCCAAGAAACTGCGCGCGCGGCAGCACCGCAAGCAAGCACCAGCGTCGCCCGCAGCCCCCAAGCCCCCCGCCTCGCAGATGCAGGCGGCCTTGAAGAACGAGTTGCTGCTTTTGTGCTTTCAGATTGAACTGCTCAAGCACCTTCAGGCGGCCGAGGCGTCGTGATCGTCCTCGAGGTGTCATAATCTCATACTCTGCGCAAATACTCATTTCTTTTGAGCCTGGCTGCGCTGGGCAGACTTCCACTTGATGAGGAACTGAAGGGCTTCGGTCCACTCGAGGCACTTGGCCCGGTTGCGGTCAGCACTCTCGCCTTCGTCAACCTACGTAGGTGTCGGTGCGGCCGAGGATGGGGGGTCTTGCCTCGAGGTCCAAGGACCGCTTCCGATCGTCGTAAAACAGCGAAAAGCAGTAGTCGTTCCGGGAGCGGTCGGCTCTCCGCAAAAACACCTGTGACACGACGTTGGCACCCCGCAGAGGTGTGGCAAGGACCTTGGTGGTCTGCCCGACGGCGAGCGCATTCAATGAGGACGTCGGGATCTGGATCATGGGGCCCTGGCTGCCCACGGGCCGGTAGCTCAGGTACTGCAGGTCGTTGGAGCACCACACAAATCGCGCATGGGGTTTGCCCTGGCGGCCGTGCTTGATGAAGATGGCGCCTTGCTTAAGAACTTCCATGCGCCGCTTGATCGAGTCGGACGCGCTCTCGCCTTTGACGGCTGACGAGGGCTTGGCTGGAGATACCTCGCTGCCCTTGTCGATGCGATCACTTTCAGCATCGCTCTCGCTTACGAGGTCGTCTTCGTCATCGTGTACCTCGCCGTCGTCGACATCGTCGTCGGCCGCCGCCGGTGGTGAGTCTTCTAATGCATTGATGTGCTGCGTCAGCTGTACAATATGCGTCTTGAGTCGATCAGCGTCGGCTCGCTGCTCCAGCAGGCGCGCTTCCAGCTCTTTCATGCGCTCATCCTGCACCACCAGCATCTCCTGTGCGTCCGCAGCGGTGTTGGACGCGAATACGATGCTTGCCTTCATGAGCGCGAGGCACTCGATGGCGTGCGCCAGGCCCAAGTGGTGCAGCGCCTCAAGGGCGTCTGTGTCGTTGGTCTCAGCCACGAGGAAGCGCTCAACCAGTCTTTCGCACACGCCTTTGTCGATCTCTACTCAGTGGTCGCAACTGGTGCTTTGCTCGAGAATCCCGCACCGGTTAGCGGGCGAGGGGTTTTGTTCGAGGCCAGCTGGGCTTGGAGCTCGGCATTGATCTCAATGTGATGCGCGACGTTTTCCTCGAGCGCGGCCTTCTCGCATTTGAGCTGCGCGTTCTCTTGCTGTAACATCGTGACGAGCGCAGCTGAGTCCAGGTCGCGGTTGACGCGAATGTCCACAGCCACCTACGCAGGACAAGTGATACAAGGAGCATGTGGAGGGACCACCCACCTCGCTGCAGCGAAGCATAAAGCGGCAAGTCGATATGCTCTCGTCAACGTACTCGGCCTCGGGATTGAGCGTGCCGATGAAGACTGACTTGCAGTTGCCACCAAGGCTGCCCCGCAGCACCGAAGTAAGCATCGAATTCCGATACGGAATGTGAGGGTTGCGTCCCTTCTTGTTGTTGCGTTGCTGGAGCGCTAGAATGACCTACAGACTGTCATTTGACGGACAGGGCTTGATGGTACTTGTTCGAGATGATGTAGGGAGAGGTTGATGCACCGTCCTTCGTTGCGAACGCGCTCGGAGCCGTCCCGCTTATACACACGCTCGGATCCGGCCAAGTCGACGATGTGCAGCTTTGAGTTGAGCACAACCTACTGCGGTTGTTTGTTGCCGCTAGCTTCATAGCATCACCTCAGAATCGTTCCGGCGGCCTTCGATGAGGATGGTGAAGATCGAGTGCGACCGCGACGACGCCTGGACGTCATGAGGTGAGCTCGGGGAGTCTCAGAGGTATGGGAAACCTGGTTCATCGGTGTCTCGCTTGTGACACGATTGACGTTGCCGAGAAAAAGCAGGTTAAGCGCATCCTCTTCCGAGTTGGCTTCGTAGACCCTACCCACGTTGCAGGTCACTCTATTCACTAAAGAGCTCAAACCCGAGGTTGCGAAAGTGCACGTCATCGTCATCGTCGTCGGAAAGCTGCAGGTGGATCTTGGTCCATTCTTCGATGGGTTTGTTGATGTGGCTTTTGTCGAGCAGGTCGTACACGTTTTCGTTGTAGATTTCCAGGTACGACACAAAACAACGGTAGCTCTACCGCAGGATGGCGTCCGACGCTCCCAATAGACCGCACCATGTCGCTTCGGGTTTCAAAGGCGTCGAAGAGCGCTGAGATTGTGCGCGGGATCATTCCGCGGTCGTGGTAGCTCTCGCCTATTGTATCGACATGGGATTCGATCAACACGTGCACAGCAAACCGCCCGTGATGGTGAACGTCTTGCCGCTGCCCGTCTGCCCGTAGGCCAAAATCGTACCGTTGTAGCCATCCATAGCGCTTCGAATGATGTCCTAGTTCGTGCCATTAGCTCTTGGTTGTCTACGATGGCGGGCGCACGCACCTGGCAGACGTTTTCGAAGACGACGTCTTGATTTACATCGTGGTCAAACACTCGCGAGTAGTTGAACTCGAGCTCTTCTCTCTGCTTTAAGCTGCTGCGCGTGTCGAGCGCAAGCGGGAGGATTGGAAATTTGATGCTCGACACGACTGCTCCCGGCCGCTTGCCTATGCTAGCACCTCGTCGATGCTTGTGGTGACCTCTGCGCACCTAGCAGAGTGTACGACTTGGTAGCAGTGCTCTTCCGTGGGGGGCGGATGCGCAGGTATGTGCCCATGCGCCATCGTTCGGTCGTCATTGCAGCAGTTTTGCTGAAACGGTTGCAGCGATGTTTCGGCGTCATGCCAAAGTTGACGCCGCCAAAGTGGCCGTGGACGACCTTGCGTCCTCCTCCATATGTAAGTCAGCCGCAACTGCGGCGCTCTACAATTGTGGTGTAGTTAGTGTTAAGGAAATCAAGGGAATGCAGCGCCGGTTTAAGAGTCTCGCCCAAGACTCAAATGCAAGCGTCGTTCCCTGGAGCACGTTGGTGGCACAACCCGAGTGGGCGTTAAACCCGCTACTACCACTCGTTATACAATCAGTCGCGGGCTACACCGTCGACTTCGCCGACTATGTTCGTCTTCTCGAGCTACTACACCCAACGAAGACGAGCGTCGACAAGAAGCGCGCTGGCATGCGTCTGCAACAACCGTTTGACTCACGACGTCACGCTAGTTCTCTTTCGGGTGTACGACGCCGACAACGACGGCGTTGTGTCTGCGTCCGATGTGGTGTGGACGTTGCGGCGCATGGTGACAGAGCTACCCACCGACACAACCAAGCAAGTTCAAGCGACAGTAGCTCGATTACAGCGAGAATCGAGCACCGGTCTTGTGGCCTCCGAGTTTCAGCAGGTACTCCGAGTTAGGAGTCCCTCACGAACTGAAGGAGTTCAGATGGTATCGGACCAAGAGGTGGTATCAGCCCTCTCCGTTCCGTTGAGCGCATTTTCATAACAATTTGGATTCAAGGAGGCAAACGAGATTATGCAGTCGATTGAACGTAGTCGAAACAGCATCACCGGGACCTTTTGCGGGTTGCCCACGCCGCGGCCAGCCACCAACGGGGTCTGTTGTGCCAATGGCGCTGGAGGCTTCGTCGCTTCGTGGAGAAAGCCGGCCTCGAGCGGGTGCGAGAGTTTGGGTGAGCTCGGAACACTACGACATGCGCTGAAGTGGGATGCTTGACGTCCACCAGGTGGATGCGTCTTCTCGACGCGACACGTCGCCAAACTTGTTGAAGGTACTTGCAGTTTTCTTTCTCGTGCCGCAGCAAGTGCGAAGGTGACGGGGTCATGTCAAGCAGCGCGTTCAATGTGGCTCTAATCAGACCCGTCACCCAAGAACCAGGCAACTGGACTGCTGGCTTCCCAAAATATCACTGCATCGAAAGCGCGATGGGTGGAAACCTGGAGCTCTCCGACTGCTGTCTTTGTTTCTGTCGGCGCCCGAAGCAACCGACGGCGCTTTGCTGAGCACCCACAAAACCAGCGGTGAACTGGCCATTGCGGCAATCAACTGGTCCCGTACTGCATGCGAGCTTTTCTAACCTGACGCTTGGTACACAGCCAGCCACACACTGGTGAATTGCTTTTGCTCGGTGTGCATAACCGAGTTCTTCCGCATCGGCGCATCGACGACGTTGTGGGTGGGACCAAGGCCCAATCCAGCAAGCAACTGGTCGAAGATCCGATTTCGACGTTGTGATTGGTCATAAATCTGGCTGCATCCGCCAATGGCCGGCGCGCATTGCCCGATGAAATTGCTGTCGTGGAACATCAACGGCCTTCGAGCCAACCTGGCCAAGACACCGGGGCAGTCGTTCGACGCCTTCCTTCGCGGCTGTGACGCTGACGTGCTGTGCTTCCAGGAGACGAAGCTCACGCGAGCCGAGATGAGCTCGGACCTCGCGTGCCCCGACGGCTACGATGCGTTTTACAGCTTTTCCCGCCGCAAGAAGGGCTATTCAGGCGTCGCAACCTTCGTGCGCTCCGCGGCTCTCGCGACCTTAGAGGCCGATACGAACCTCTGCACGTTGCAAGAAGGGCGGCTCGTACAGACGGTTCACCGGGAGTTTGTGCTCCTCAACACGTACTGCCCGGCTCACGGTGGCAACCTCGCGCGCAAGATGGAGTTCCACACCTTTCTCAGCGCGCACGTCGCTAGCGTTCAAGCCGCTCATCCCGACAAACCCGTCGTACTGGTGGGCGATCTCAATGTCATCCACAAGCCCATTGACGACTGCGGCGTGTTCGAAGAAACCGAGGGGACGGTCTGGCTCGACCAGTTGCTCTCTGAAGCTGGCCTCGTCGACAGCTTTCGCCACGTGCACCCAGGCGCCTCGCAGGCGTACACGTGCTGGCGCGCGCTCACGAGCGCGCGAGAGACTAACTACGGCGTGAGGATCGACTACATCTTGCTGGACGGGCACCTGTTGCCGCGCCTCACAGCCTGCGGCCTTTGGCCCGAGAAGGAAGGCTCCGACCACTGTCCTGTCGTAGCCACGCTCGCCGTCGCCGACGCCGATGCTGGCCCCACAACCGCGGCGGCTTGCGCCAAGTTCTACCCTGAGTTCGCCGGCAAACAAATGCGCATGCAAGCCTTCCTGGGTGGCAAGAGCAGCCCACGACGGCCGAGCCCTCGAGCTGGCAAAAGCGCATGGCAGCAGCAGACGTTCCGGGCCTTCTTGACCGCGCCGCCACCAACAATGATCCTGGCGCCCGCCGAGGCAGGCCCCACTGAGTCCATCGAGACAATCGCTGAGTTTCAGTCGGTGGCGCGGTCATGGAAAGCTCTGCTGCCAGGCCGCCCGCCGCCTCCGCCGCTCTGTTCAGGTCATAAGGAGCCGTCGCTTCTCCGCACGGTCCTCAAGCGCAATGACAACTACGGACGCAAGTTCTACATCTGCGCCAAGCCCGAGGTGCAGCCACCACATACGACCGCTCATCGGCTGCGTAGGGAGCTCCCGGGGATCCCAAGGCTCGTTGCGACTTCTTCCAGTGGGCAAAGCGACCGGCACCGGTGTCCGAGTCGACGGCCAAGCGGTCGCGGCCGAATACCGAGAGCTGATGCCACGAGGATTGAAATGACAGTGTGTCCATACGATTTTCCATTAATAATAGTAATAATTAGGGCGGCTACTGGGCAAAGACGGCCGTGTCGAACCACGGGTGGGTGAGCGCCTGCTCGGCCGTGAAGCGCTTAGTTGGGTCGCGCTCCAGCAAGTGCGTCACAAAGTCCTGAGCCTCGGGCGAAAACTTCTTCCACATGCGCGGCTGGAACTCGACGGGTTCGTTCGTGCACGCCGAGGGTGGGTAAAATGGCTGAAAGCCGGTGAGCATCTCGTACACGATGATGCCAACGCTCCAAAGGTCGATGGGTTTGCCGTACGGCTGCGAGTCGAAGAGCTCGGGTGCCATGTAGCCCACCGAACCCGTCATTCCCGTGAACGGCACCTTGTGAACGTCGCCCGTGTGCTTGAAAAAGCGCACGTCAGGCACCTTGACCGAGAGGCCGAAGTCGCACAACTCCACCTGCAACTCGCATGCCTTTACGTCCACCTTGACCTCGTCGTTAGAGTCTTGGTTCGACGGCGCCTTCGAGTCGGTGAGCAGCACGTTCTCGGGCTTGATGTCGCAGTGAACAACGCCACTTTCGTGGAGGAAGAAAATGCCACGCACGATCTGGTGAGCCAGCTTCGCTGCAAGTGCCTCCGGGAAGCGGCGCTGGCGGTTGAGGAGCGACTTCAGCGTGCCGTGGCGGGCCTTGTTCATGACGAGGTACAGGAACGCCTCCGTCTCGTACACCTCGAGCAGACGCACAATGTTGCGGTGCTGCAGGCGCAGGTGAATCTCGACCTCAGTGCGCACCGCCTGCTGGGCGGCCTCCGTCACAAGGAAGCGCTTGTGGATCTGCTTGATGGCGACCTCGGCGCCGTTGTTGCGACGGATGGCCGGCTTGACCACGGCGTACGATCCGTCGCCGAGCTGGTCCTCACCCACAAGCTCGTAGTGTTCAGTGACCGCTTTTTCGTGAATGAAAAAGGGGTTGATCGTGAGTGTTGGGAAGAGCGGCGGGGCCTTTGGACGTTCGCGAAGCAGCAGGTCATCGGGCTGACGCGGGATGCTGCGGCTGATTGACATAAGGCGGAGCTGGTTCTCTTCGTCGTCGCAGAGCCGACGGGCAACGAAGGGGTTAGAAGGCAGGCGAGGAGCGCCCTGCATGTACTCCGAGTTGTTGCTCTCGGGTTCCTTGTCCTTGGGCTCCACCTGAGGCGGAGGGCAGCTGCGCTGGCGACGGTGGACCGGGCGCGGAAGCACGGTGGGCGTTGTCGCCGTCGGGTGATGGTGGGCGGGAGGCGTCGTGGAGGGTCGCGGGCTTGTAGCCTCGAACTTGTCAGACGCGCTCTTGCAAAGAAAGCCGCACTTGCGGTAGATGCCCTTGCCAGTCGAGACGTAGCCGTCGACGATTTCGTTCGGAGACGGGATCACAATAGGTTCGAGCAGATCCATCATTGTCTTGGCAGCCGTGGGTGACTTGACGAGCAACGAGTCAGACTCGGAGAACGAGGTACGCTTCAGAATGGGAGAAGTCGGCAGGCTTAAGTCGTCGTCCTCATCGAGCGTTGAGGCACGCGACTCGGTGTCAGAGTGCAGGCGGGCCATAGCGGTGTTGGACCGGCATCGGCCCTTGTTCACATAGACCGTCGTCGTCACGGGGGCAGCAGCAGCAGCTTCCTTGCGGCTTTCAAGATGTGCTTTTTTACGGGGAATCTCAGTGGCCTCAGCAACCGGAGTCTTAGCCACATCGTGCACGCGCTTTGCACCACTGAAGAGGGCTGCCGTTGCGTATGTGTCCGAGTCGGACATGCAGCGAGTCCGACGATGCTGGACCATAGCTGCCGGCGCTTCATGGTACGGGTAATGGAAACACACAGTACTAGGGACTTCGACGCGGAGTGCCCTCCGGCGACGAGGAGTAACAGTTGGCATCGCTTCGTTCGTTTCAGCGTCGAGGTCGATGGCAACAAATTCCTTTCCATTGACGGACGGACGCATTTCAATCATAGACGACCGAAGGTCGTCGCCGTGGTCGCTCACGTCACTCGTCGGCTCGTCTTTGTCGGCCGTCGGGGGATCCCACGCTCGGAACTGCTTGAGACCGTGCAGCGGGTCATAGTATCCCGGAAGCGCGTGAAAAGTGCCCACGAGCGGGTGGTTACGGAATTTCTTCCGCTCTTCGAGCTCGGCCATGCCCACAATGTCTGTGGCAAAGTAAGCCGCCCCACGGTTGCCCGCGCTCGGTGCATGGTGGAACATTCCGACGAATGGGTTGTAGCTCGGCAGGCGAGCGTAGACTTTGATGTCGTTCTCGGGCGTCGTGCGCATGATGCTACAGGTAGACGACTCGCCGAGGAATAGATAGGTGGTGACTGGAGCTAATAGCCGCGCTGCTGTCTTCGGCCGCCGGTCGGAAGTTGCCAAGTGAGTTGCCTCTACCTCTTCTTCGAACCGCCAAATGTGATAACCGTCCGCCAAAATATTATTAATACTCTGAAAACTTATTACTCATCCCATCCCAATGCAGTTTCGAGGCACATGGAATTTTATTGCAAATCTTTTTTTGAAATAATTTGCACCACGGGGCATAAACAAGGTAGCAACCGGCGACACGGTCAAAAAAAATGACGCGCCGGGCAAGGTACGCCGAATAAAAAAGCGCCCATAATTAATAGCCGCATAGGTACTACGCTGGCGACCTTCTACGGTGATTCCCACGGATTTCCCACGTGAGAAACGCGCGCGAAACCGCGCGACTTTGCACAAGTTTGCACGGCCGTCGCGGGTTCGAGTGCCGGACGCCGCCGACTTTTACCCAACAAGGCGCACGACGACGGCGGGAATGCGCTTGTGGCCTGCGGCGCCGCGATTGGTCTTGGCGGGACCCAATGCGGTGCTGTATTTCTCACACGCGTTCGCCCGCGCGTGAGTCACAAGGAACCACGTGTCACATTGTCCCAGGTAGATAAGATCCATTGCACATTTGATAGGCTTGGCGCGAGCCAGCTGGCGCCGATCTCCCAGAGTTTGGCATGTGGACGGGAAGCAATCTCGTCCGTCGCCGCTTGGGCCGCGGAGATAACAGTACGTGTACGCTCGCATTCGAAGGGCAGCGCAGCGGAGCAGGTCGGGCCTGAGAATGGAATCCGCGACGGTCGTCGCAGATCTGCCACCATTCAGTAATAGGTGCCTTTTTTTAATTGCCGAAGCGTTCTTTTTTCCAAGATCGCGTTTTATTTGATGAGCATTACTCACGTGTCGTACTTCAAGGGCGACTTCAAGCACGAATTCACGATTCAATTGCGAGCTTCTTGCGTGGTGGCTCAGGCCTGAAGCTACTCAGCCTGCAGTAGACTTGGATGCGTTGGCAGTGCCGGCGTCGTGTTCGAGCACGCGATGGGCACCCGCCGCCGTCGAGTGATCTGCATCAGATGCAGCCATCCACCTCCGGCCAGGCGATCTTCCATTTCGTTATCGTCAAGACGTTGAACCAGCGCGGCTGGTGGCCGCAATTTGTCGTGTAATCAATCACATTCCTGGCCGCGGAGGCCGCCACGAGGGGTCCAAGGTGGCCCAAAACGCCCGTGCTCGTGCTCGTGCGTCGAGCACCATTGAATCCTGGGTCCAAACACCCACTGCAGGATTGCAAAGACGCGCCGAAGACCCCAACTTCAAGTGGCTCGGGTCCACTTGGTAAAAATACACGGCTGGCCTTGCTAAAGATTCCAGCGGTTCGGAAAGGATATGCCGACCTGGGCGGCCGTGTAAAAACAAGCACGCGATCTTTAGTGGCACAAAAGACATGCCCACTTGGCCCTGTGTGGGACACGCAGGTCCACGACACTGTCCGCTGGCGCCCATCCCTGCAGCGGTGTGACGCAGATGGAGAGGACTAGCGCCAATGAGAGCTGTAACGAACAGAATGGATTCAACAAGTTGGCACGGTTGTTGAATTGGATGCGATCTTGAATCCGAAGGGACGTGTGGATGCTACAAAGCGACGACGACGACATTGCCCTCGAGGTAGCGAGCAGTCGCAGCCGCAGTAGTAGTAGCAGCAGCAGCACGCAAGGAGCCACCGATGACTCGGACCTCGACGACGACTCCGATAAGTCCTCCGCGGCTCTGGCGGCCGTCCCTGTGCTACTGGCCGTCGTCGCCATCGCAACGGACTTAGGTACAATCCTATGGGGCTGCCGCCACCCACGCGTCGACTGTACCCAAGCCTACCCGACGCTGGCAGAGGCCTCTAGGTTTCGGCCTCAGCAATATCTGTACATGGTGGGGCTTTGCAGCACGAGCGTGCTCTGGGCAACAACTTTGGGACTACTCCACTGGTTCCTCCGCCTCACGCTGCCCTCGTCCCAGCGGTTGGTGGCGCATGTGATAGCGGTCGTCGGGGGTGTGGCGTCCCTCGCGCTACTTTGCCTCGCAGTGTTCGACACCCGAGCCCACCCAGAGGGACACACCGCAGCCGCCGTGCTTGTAATCACCAGCGTCTGGCCAACATTATTGCTTGTGCAACATGCGCGACGGCAGAGCATTCTTTTCCACCGTCCGCCCTACGGTGCTCGAAAGCGACGGTACGACAGGGTGGTGATCCCGCCTCATTGCGACGGGGTAGCATCATGGCCGTCGCCATCGGTGAATATGGCATCGTGCTTGGGATCGTCGCGTCCGTTGGGTGTACGCCAGCGTCTCGTCCCAGGCTGTAATGGACTGGATTCAACTAGATTCTTGGACCTTGCTCGATTGGGTGAATCCATTCCAAGTTGCCAGTGCGCTGACGATATTCGAGACGCTCCTGGTCATCAGCTGGAGCGCTGTCGTCGCATCTGTGGCGGCCGAAATCGGCGCCCTAGCGCCCCTCGTGGAGCACCACGACCTGCTAACTCTTGCGAGGCAAAAATGATGCTCGCCTTTATTCCTGCTCCAGTGCGAACAGTCTTTATCTAAGCTTGTTGGTTGAGGTAGTCGGCGAAGCGATTTCCCACGAGCGCAGCTGCAAACGGGTGAAGCTGCGAGATCTTGATGAACTGGCGGCGGTGGCGCCGTAGCTCCGCGGTGGCCATCGCCCGCCCGACCTGAATGTAGCTTCAGACATACTGTTAAGGCGACGAGGGCCAGAGATGGTAGAGACTCGGAGAGGAGTAGTTGAAAGGATATAGGAGTTGTTGCCCGGGACACGCGTACATCACCGCCAAGGTCACTGAACTCGCGCTGATGCGCGATGAGAGCGTCAACGATTTCGTTCGTAACAATATCGAGCTCTTGCATGAAGGTCGTCTCCACGACTGGTTTCTAGGGCGCAGTTGGTAAGGATATGGTCGATTCTGGGAGAGTGCACTGATTGTGTGGCAATGCCTGCCTTGGGTGCCTTGCCGTGGAGCACCGCACGCTCAATTTCGCCGAGGCAGTCACCAATGCGTGTGCCACTGGTGTCTTCTGGCGCCACACGCAGCAGAGGGGCATCCCAACGGTTCTTCGCGTTGGGTTTTTCGAAGCGCATGGCGATTGCCTCTACACTAGAGAACGTCAGTCCTTCGTTTGTGGTACAACAACACAGACAGCTCATTGGGAAAACGATCGCCAGAACGCTGGTTGTTGCGTTCGAGAGCGAGCTCCAAAGGCGTGTCCACGAACACGACGCAGTGCGTTGTGCTCAGCTCCTTCGCCATGCAGAAGAGCTCGTAGCGGCATCCCTTGATGTAGTTGAGGGCATCGAGAATCACAATCTTTTCCGCACTCAGGTGTACATCCACGCGGTGTTTCATTGTGCTGCGGGTCATTTTCTCGGCCCGCGAGTCTATCATCCCAATAAGCGTCACGCACTACAGTAGGAAGTACCCTGGTAGGCTTGCGCACGCTGCAGATGCTCGCTGTCATAGCTAAGGAGCACAACCTCCTTGCCAAGCCCAACCAAGTGGTCGCGCAGCCGCGTCGCGAGCCAGGTCTTCCCGGCACCGGGCAGGCCGCAGAGCGTGACGAGGGGCATCGCCGCGACCAATTACTTCAAGAGCCGATTGGCCAATCTGATGGCCCAATCACAGCATGCACGACGAAGGGGTTCCTTCTCTTGTATTTTGTATTTGCTACACAGGACATACTGCTTTACTTTGTCGTGCGACGAAAAAAATAATGATGGAAATGTATGAAAAACAGCAGGAGGAGGTGAGTGTGTCGGTCGTGCCGACCAACCCGACCTTCAATTGAGTCATCGGCGTGCCACTGCAGCCTGGCGATGAGCTTGAACCACAAGTTGCCGTTGGGATCTCACCCAAAGGACGGCGTCGTGCGGTTGCGTGGCTTTTTCCGTCACCGAGGACTGGGAGAATCTTCTCAAGTGCAACCTGAGCCCACGTGTTTGTCTGTTCCACCTCCTCACCGAGCTTGTCAAGTTTTAACGTGACGCATGCCCCGTCCTGCCAAGTATCCTCCCTCTGCAAGGCCAAGTCGTGCCCGCATGCAATCCAGAAGGCCGGTGCATCGAGAAGGTTTGACTACAAATGGGGCTTTGTTCACCCAAGACGGTAAAGACACCGTCACTCCGAGGCTCCCAAAGCAGCACGTGTTCCGATTGTTGACGGCCTTGTTGGTCGCTCCACTTCCAATGCCAGAAGACTCCTAAGAGGTAGCTTCAGACCTCAGCCGGGAGAACAGAAGGCTGAGTTGCCGCGTGCAGCCGAGTTGTCCCTGGGAAATGAATACGCACTGCGTGTTGGATGCTGCCGGATTGTGTGCCAGCCACAGCGGGTTGCTGGGCTCATCAGAGTACTGCGTGGCGGGTCACTGGCGGGCACTCGTAAGGAGCGGTGTGGTTAGTCATGTCATCCGGAAGAAAGATCGCGACCTTTGGGAAAGATCGTTTTGGTCGGCGGGGCGTCGCAGTCGGCGACGATGTTCATCTTCCTGAGCAAGAAGATCGCGATCCCGAATGGAGCTCAGCTCTGCTGCGCGTCGTGGAACCCGGAGCAGGGCTGGATCGCATGCGGTGGTCAGAATGGGCTGCTCAAGGTTCTCAAGCTCGAGTCCGCGGCCTCCAAGGAGGGCAAGGGCATGCGTGGCATTGCTGCGCAGAGCAACTTGACGATGAACCAGTCTCTGGATGGCCATGCAGGCTCCGTTGTCTGCGCAACGTGGAACGCCAACTATAAGAAGCTCACGACAAGCGACGAGAACGGCCTCATCATCGTATGGATGATGCATCGCGGTACGTTCTCGACTTGGCGCTCTCATCCCATGCGCGATATCGGCCGAGAGCACGAACGGAGAGTTTATGCTATGTGTAGGCATGTGGTTTGAGGAAATGATCAACAATCGCAACAAAAGCGTCGTGAAGGACATGAAATGGAGCAGTGACGGCCAAAAGATTTGCATTGCGTACGAAGATGGCGCCGTCATAGTCGGCTCCGTGGACGGCAACCGCCTCTGGGGCAAGGAAATGAAGGTTGATCTCTGCTTTGTCGAGTGGTCGCCCGACGCCAAACACCTTGTGTTCGTAACCAAGGAGGGCGAAGTAAATATCCACGACGGCATGGGGACCAAGATCGGGACGCTGCCCCTCTACGCGATTGAGGCGAAGGACAAAAAGTACAAAATCGTCGGGCTGCACTGGTACGACGGTTGCGAAGGCCACGTATCCGAGGATGCCCCGACGCTCGCGATCGCCTTCGCCGACGGCAAAGTGCAGATCACCCGCGGGCGCTTCGACGAGTCGGCCGTGCTCATCGACACGGGTGTCGAGCTCACCCAGTGCAAATGGAACTGCGACGGCACGGTGCTCGCCCTTGCAGGAACGCAGTCGACCCGCTCCAACTCGGGCGACGTGCGGGAGTTCAACATCGTCCAATTCTACGACCCCTTTGGTCGGTACCTGCGGTCGCTCAAGGTGCCCGGGAGTCGCATTGAGGCACTGGCGTGGGAAGGCTCCGGTCTCCGCATCTGCCTTGCCGTGGACTCACACATCTACTTTGCCAACATCCGCCCTGACTACAAGTGGGGCTATTACGCCTCCACACTCGTTTACGCGTACAACCGATCGGACCAGGTATTCGGGACCGCCTTGGCGCGGCTTGATCCCGGCTCGTTAGGTGGAGAACTGCGTCGTCTTTTGGGACACTCGCTCCGACGAGAGATACATCAAGAACGTGCGCTCGCTCGTAGCAATCAAGGCCGCGGGTGACAACTGCGTGTTGTGCTCCAAGCTTGTCAACGACACGCTCACAAACGACAGCCCAACCGACATGCCACAGAAGCAATACTCGCTCGTGCTTTGCGACACGATCGGCAGTCCCATCGAGACCAAAGTCGTCGACCTCGAGCCACTCTTTCTCTACATGACACCGCGCTTCATCGTCGCGGCGGCTGTGGATGCCATTTACGTCTGGCAGTACCGCAGTTCCACAACCAAAGTCGGCGATGGGGCCGCGGGCATTGCTCGTGGAGGCCGCGAACGCATCTTTTACGTCGACGACGCCCAAGGCAGCGATGTCGACGGGTTCCGCTACCAGCCGCGGGCCCTTGAAGACCCGATTTGCGCCGTGTGCGCATCTGATGCGTGGCTTGTGGTCGGCAGAGCCTCGGGCATGCTGCACTGCTTCACGCTTCCTCATATCTCGCTCGAGATGAAGTACATCGTCCCGTGCCGGCCGCAGATGATGGCCCTCAACTGCACATCGACGCAGCTCAGCATCATCGACATTAACAATGTGCTCTCGATCATGGAGCTCGGCGCGTCCACAGGCAACACGAACCCCGTGCCGGCCAAGATGCTGCCGTTCGAGAAGAAAGACACTTGGGACATGATGTGGGCCGAGGACAACCCCGAGCTCTTTGTAATGATGGAGAAGGCGCGTATGTACGTATTCCGCGCACTCGAAGCCGAGGAGCCCGTGCTCTCGAGCGGGTACCTCTGCACGTACAAGGACCTGCAGGTCAAGGCTGCGCTGCTCGACGACATTCTTGGGGCACCGGACCAAACTGACAAAAGTCTCATAATCGACTACGAAACCCGTTCCCTTCGAGACGCCCGCGACTTACTCGAAAACGTTGGTCTCGCCGACGCTTGCGACTACATTCAGGGTACTTCGTGGCCTAGGAGGGCCCAAATGACCCTAGTTCAATCTAGACCATTCGCATCCGCGGTTGTGGCGGCTGCTGGCGGATGCGGCGCTGGAACAGCTTGACTTTGCCATGGCCGAGCGCGGCTTCGTCAAGTGCAACGACTACAACGGCATCCAATACGTCAAGCGCTTGCAGCTGCTCAACGACCGCACGAAGCAAAAAGCCGAGATCGCCGCCTACTTTCAGCGCTTCGACGACGCCGAGGCGCTCTACCGCAAGATCGATAGAAAGGACCTCGCCATCGAGCTCCGGAAGCGCCTCGGCGATTGGTTTCGAGTGCTCCAGCTCGTCCAGTCTGGTACAGCGATGTTCCCTACCTCTAAGCCGCTAAAATTGGACGCCTAGGAGGCGGCGACGACACGTTGCAGACTCAGGCGTGGACCATGATCGGCGACTACTATGCAGACCGACACAAATGGGAGAAAGCAATTAAATACTACTCCCAGTCGAATCAGGCCGAGGCCCTCGTGAGCTGCTACTACACCTTGGGAGACTTTACGAATCTGGACGCGCTCGTGAACGACCTTCCTGAAGGCTCACCGCTGCTGGAGGAAATGGCCCGCAAGTTTACTCGTGCGGGGCTCTGCAGCAGCGCCGTAAACGCGTACTTGAAACTTAATGACGTCAAGTCAGCCATCGACAGCTGCGTGCTGCTCAACGAATGGGAACGAGCAGTGGCGCTTGCGGAAACCCACAACTTCCCGCAGATCGAGAGTGTGCTCGCAAAGTATGGCGCCCACCTGCTCCGCAACGGCAAGACTCTGCAAGCCATTGAGCTTTACCGGCGCGCCAACAAGAGCATGGACGCCGCCAAGTTGCTGGGGAAGCTAGCCAAGGACGTTGGCCGCAACCCGCTACGCGCCAAGAAGCTGCAGGTGCCCGACCCCATGAATGAGATTTCGACTGACGCGGGCGCGTAGATCCTGTCAGCCCTTGAAGTCGAGCGCTTTCGCCGCAAGATGCTCGACACGTCAGCCCTCGGAACCAAGACGACAGGCGCCACAGCGGCTCAAGTGACAGCGCAGACGCTTGAGAGTCTCGTTGCCCACGACGCAGCTACGAGTGAAAGCAGGTCGCTTGACAACGCTTGGCGCGGGGCCGAAGCTTACCACCTGCTCTTGCTGGCGCACCGGCAGCTGTATCGGGGTCAACCGGAGCGGGCGCTTCGGACCGCCCTCAAGCTCGCAGCGTACGACGACCTCCTTGACGAGCGCGAGGTCTACTCACTGATTGCTGTCGCGGCCTATTACACCAAGCACTTTGAACAGTGCAGCCTGGCCTTTATCCATCTCGAGGGCGTGCTCACATCGGATAAAGAGAAGGAAGCTCTCGAGACGCTGACGCTGCAGATCTTTGCGACGACACGGCCGCAGGACCCACCGTCGCGCCCGTATGATTGCCCCGGCTGCAAGCATGCACTCAAGGAGTGGGCGACGCGCTGCGACCGGTGCAACATGAGTTTCCAGACGTGCATGATGAGCGGCGCAACCATCTTCGACCACCGAACGTACCTCTGCAAAACCTGCCGCCACGCATGCATTGAGACCGAGATACGCGATATGAACAACTGCCCGCTTTGCCACGCACCATTGAAATAGCGCACGCAATATACCGTTTGCATACCCTCTTGTACATGCTCGGTAGCGACTTGAAGCAGGACACAGCAGACCGCGTCCCGTACGAAGGTCCGACGACGTGCTGCCGTGTAGAGGAGCGCATGGCCAGGGAAAGGGCTGTCGCCGGCCAGTAGGAAACCTTGCGTGACTTGCTTGCTCTCCCGTCAGCGATTGAGGTCCTCCTCGTTGCATTTCAAGTACTTCGCCGCGGCATCTTGTGGGCGCAGACAACAGCATCAGCGACACGTATCGACACCATCTCCACGGATTAACACTCGCGCTTACAAGACATGCATCGAAATCATCTAGTTGTCCTTCTCGGCTTGTGCAACGACGACTACTCGCAGAGCCACCTGGTAGAGTCCAAAGCAGAGAATCGCCAGACCCACAGCCACGAGGAAAAACGACCGGCGCGGGGGAGCATGGACGTCGGTGCCGTCGGCGACTCGCAGGTGCAAGGCCACTTGCGGCGCATCCGTCCACGGTGGCAGGCTTGGGTCGCGCGGAATGTAGCACGTGAAGCCTTCGAAGCCGATGTCGCAGCGGCATCGGCCGTTAATGCAGTCGCCGTGCCCGCTGCACTGGTCGCGGGACACGCACAGCACCGCGGGGTCGAGCAGCGACGTGCCGACGGCCGCTGCTGCGTGCGTAAAGGACACCAGGTAAGCGTGCAGCGCCTCGTCGTGGGCCGAGAGCCCTTGCGCAAACCTGGCGTTGGCTTTGTCCGCGGTTGGAAACACAAGGCGGAAGCGACCCCGGCGGGCGAACTCGGTTGCACTCCCCATGAGCGCCGCCGCCACGGGGGGTGAAAACCACCCGGGGCACCGCCAGCACGTCATGTCCCAGGTACGCAGGTGGTCGAGGCACTTGGCTTTGCAGTAGGTGGACGCGGCCACCAGGGAGCTCTCGGCGAGAGTCTTGTCTGCGGGTGCGCGCACGCCGACGAGCTGGACCACGTCCGCAGCAATATTGTTGAATAGACCGGCTTCGGCGGCCTCGCGCGGGTGGAGGGACGGCGACCGTCGGACGGCCTCTAAAAATGGCTGGCCGTCGTCCTGGACGGTGAGTGTAAACTGGAGGAGCTCGAAGTGGTTCGCTGTGGCGCCGGCGGCCTGCAGCGCCTTGCGGCGGCCTGCCACGATCTTGGCAACGATGCCGTCGGCGTCGCGCTGGAAGCGATCAACGTCGACGTTGTGGTCGTGTAAGTAGCGTTTG
Organism: Achlya hypogyna; assembly: GCA_002081595.1. Classification (NCBI taxonomy): domain Eukaryota; phylum Oomycota; class Saprolegniomycetes; order Saprolegniales; family Achlyaceae; genus Achlya; species Achlya hypogyna. Next base: position 228,878 of record JNBR01000075.1, on the reverse strand, counting down.
AGCACACGCCAGTGGTTCGTGCCTTCCGAGGCCGCTGAAGGTAGCTCCGTGTAGTAGTCTTTGAGGTCCGCGAGGGTCCAAGGAGACAAGTAAGCGTCGTCGCCAACGCTGTAGGACGCAAGCTCGGCAGCAGCGTCGAGGATCCGCGGATATGGCTGCAAGCAAAACCGCAATCGTGCGTTGTCGTAGACATACACGCGAAGCGGATCAATGGATGCCACGAGGACAAACAAGTCGACGGCGAACTTGTGGCCTGATATCAGGAATGGCTCAACGTACTTTGAGACGACGGCAGTCACCGGCAGCTCGTCGATGGTGCGCAGGAGGGACGTGTGCGTGCCGTCCCGCACGAGCCATCGGCGCATATACGCTGGGTCGACTTTCACACGATCCTCGTACAAAGGCGACATCAACACTTCGTTGACTGCCGCCGCGAGCTTTGCCTTTTCCTTCCCCACGCTGTACGTCGGTGGCACAAAGCTGAAGTCGTAAATGCCAAAGGTGCGCTGGAGATTGGTGTGTGTCTCCGCGAGGTTTGTCACCCAGGCTTCTGCACCAGGCACGTGATTCACCCGGTGCCTCGCGTCAAGTGGGCCTAGGGCCCCTGCTGGTGGTACCTCTTGCGACCAGAGCAGATCAAAGACGGGTGTGTCGGCGGCAGCGGACCACGACGGTGCATCCAACTGCAGTTCGTCGACACCATGAAGAGCAAATGCCCGGAGTAGCGGAGCTGCAGCCTCGCGGTCGCTGTCGGGTAGCACGAACACTTTGTTTTGGCGCTCAACCGCGGCGACACCGACGAGGACAAGCGCGAGCCGAACCAATGCGCGACGTACGGCCATGCTGCCAGTTCCAATTGACGAGTGCATGACTGTCAGATACGTGTCACAGGCTAATAACACCCAATTAAGGAAGGTAGCGATGCTCCATGGCATCGTGCACCAGGAAGCGCGATCGTTGGCACTATTGCGCGAAACATACCATAGACGCCTCTCGGTGCATCTTCTACGCCTCGAGTCAGGCTGCCAACACGGCCCTTGAACGTCGCAACGCGACGCTGACCAAAGCGAGTTGGGTGTTTTCAGTTTGGCTAGCCTTTCTAAATTGGATCTTTAACGGGTTTCTAAAATCCTGAGCGGCTTCGGCGCCTCGCACAAGTCAACTTGAAATGCTGCGCGCGTGCGTCGTGGCCTTGGTGCTTGCAGCCGCCGCAGGCGACAAGCGGCATACCAAATCGTTTCTTTTGCCCGAGAAGGAGCGCTATCACCTCGGGCCTCTCCTCAAAGCCCTCGACCGCCTCGGCGTCGAAGAGGTTGAGGGCTCGAGTGCAAAGTCGTGGAAAATGGCGAAGCGCACCACAGACTTCGACCTCGTCTGGAGTTACGAGTACACACAACTGTCGTCGCTGGGACCGCTTGAGCGCCGGCACAAGGTCAACCACCTCCCAGGCAGCTATGTACTCGTTAGCAAGGGACAGGTGTACGAGACGCAATTGCGGCTGCAAGACTTGCACGGAAGGTACGACTTCAACTTCATTCCGGCCCAATACCGCCTGCCGCAAGACGTGGACCAATTCTCGGCGGCCTTTCGGGAGCGACGCGAAAGCGCCGCGACAAAGGACGACGACCCGGATTACAACAAACGGTGGCTGCTCAAGAGCCAGTCGCACCGCGGTGTGCGCTTTTTCAGTGGACTCGAAGACCTAGCTTCACATATGAACTCGAACGACATGGTGACACACTGCATCGAACCGCTTTTGATCTCTGGCCACAAGTTCGACATGGGGCTCTACGTTGCAGTCACCTCACTAGACCCGCTGCGCATCTACATCTATCACAACACGCTGCTGCGCATGTGCAAGCTCCCGTACCCGGCGTCCCTCGACAATACGGCGGACCTCGAGTCGTACGTCGTCGACGACTACTTGCCACCGTGGGAGATGCCGGCGCTCAAAGCTCTCTACTCAGAGATCCCGTCGCCGACAAACGAAGGCACAAGCCACTTCGAGGTGCTCAAGCACCACCTCGAAAGCATTGGCATCGACCCAGACAAGTTCCAGAGAGAGTTGTACGGCGACGTCGTCAAGATCATCACCGGCAACCGCCGCCACTTCATGCAGGCCGAGCGTGCTTTCCGCCGGCAGCACCAGCAGCCGCATGATGCGCTGGGCAACTTCTTTGAAATGTATCGATTCGACTTTATGGTCGAGGACACCGGCAAGCCGTGGCTCATGGAAGTGAATCAATCGCCCAACCTCGCACCCAAGTACTTTGAATCCGGCACCGACGCGGCGATGAAAGATACGATCATACACGATCTGCTGCACATGGTTGGCATCACGGCGCCGGGCGACCCGCTCATTACCCCTCCCCAGGTAAACTACCTTCGTCCACAAAACCAAACCCAATGCATTTCATTAGCTTACCCCTGCCGAGTGCGCCACTAAATGCGATGACAAGTCGGCGGTGTGGGAGACGGTGTGTTGGCACTGCGACGGCTGGTTCGCGCCTGATGTCGCCGACACCCTCTTTGAGTCGGCGACCGAGTATGCGCGCCGCGGCAAGTACAAGCTGGTGTTTCCGACGCCCGAGAACGACTTTGCGCAGTTCTTGGAGGACGGCCCGACGCCAAATGACGATGCGCTTGTGGCGTACCTCGCGTCGTTCGGAAGCAATCCGGCGGCCGACCGTACGATCATGCTCGACAACGTGGCTCTGTGCACCAATCGCGGCCATTGCAGTCGTCATGGTGATTGCATCAACGGGGCCTGTGTCTGCGACATTGGCTTCGAAGGCGCGACGTGCTATGTGCCGACCGGCCAGCGCCGCGACGAAGACAAGCCTGAGCTGCACCCAGCCAACCTTCGCATAGCGCAGAACGAACCGCTGTACTCGCGCGCGACGGTCTTCGGCCTCTTCGTCGTTGTCATTGGCCTCGCTGGCGCGCTTGCGTACGCCAACCGCGCCTACCTCAAGAAGGCTTCAAGCAAGGAGCAATAAGACAGAAACAGTACATTTGCTTAGTCCCTGTTCCCATGACCAAATGACGTCCGCCATGACACGACTTGGGAGTCCTTGTCCCCACCAGAGGTTTTCGGAATGGCTCGAGCTAATGCCCTCTTTCCAGTGCCAACACGTTTGGAGTTGGGAGCGACGGAATGTTCGCGGTTGGCACCAATCTTGGTGATCGTTGCAAGGGCCCAACGCCGCGGCGCATGCATAACGAATTGAACTATTGTATTGTCTGGGAAAAACGGTATATACATCTACGCCAAGTGATGCGCGGCGCCGTAGCCAGGCATGCCCTCGGATTTGGGCGGTCGGACAACCGAAGCCGTGAAGCCGCAGTCGTCGATTGCGTCGCAGAGCGCTTTCGTTGACGCCGTGCCCGACACGTACGCACACTTTTCGTTGAAGCCAATGAAGACGCGGTGAACCCCGGGGACGCTCTCGAGAGCGCGCTGCACGGTGGCTCCGCAGTTGAGCATGCACATCATACCGTCGATCGAAAGCACCGTGAGCGTGTCCGTGTCATCAAAGCGCCAGGCGGCTGGCACCATGCCCGAGGACTTGCCCGTGAGGCTCTTCTCGCTTTTAAAGAGGGCGAATCCGGCGCCAAAGCCAAGGATGAGCGCTGCAAATAGCCCTGTGTCGTAGATCATGACGACAAGCATGGCGAAGTATGCCAGGGTCATCTGGAGCATGTAGAGAATCGTTAGCACAAGTTTTCGGCTGCGCTTGCTCAAGCTGCTGTAGCGGCTACGTACACGTTATGCACAGAGCCGTAAGGCAGATCGAACCTGTTGCGGGCCTTGAGGAAAGACATGCGCAGGCTTTCGCGGACGTGGACGAGGCACTCGTTGCCGAGCGGAAGTAGAAAGATGCCGGCGAAGGCGGTGGCGTACTTGAGCGGCGTGTCCAGTACCCATGATTGGAAAAAGAGCTTTACGCACGTCCCATGCACCGTCGACTGGAAGCCAGAAAACATGACTGATGCACCGGAGCAGAACGGCTCATCGGCTACGGCGCCCGGGATCTGAAATGCATCCGGGCAGGACTTGCCACCGCACATGACACTCTTGACGGCATAATACTAGCCATTGGATGAACTATTAGTCGATGCGGGAAAGAGAAACGAGTGGCGTACAGGATGACTGGGCAGGGCGGCGGCAAACGCGACCTTGGTGGCTTTGGACGCAAAGTAGAGCTTCTGACCCCGCGAAAAGCAAATAGATTGCGCATTGGCGCTCGTGACAGCGGCACCAGAGACAGGATCAAGCACCGGTACGGATGCATTGCAGTCGGCACAGCCTGGCGTGCAATGGCTTGCGTCAGGGGCGACATACTCGTTCTGAAGAAGCTCAAGTTAACGTATACGATGGAAAGATCCGCGTACCATGGTAGCTCCGAAGAGCGCAGGGTGGGAGAAGCCGTGGATTCCTGCGAGATAGTTGTCGCCGCTCGTCATGGAACACGTGTAGAGCCTTTGACCATTCTTGAGCTCGACAAACCAGCCATCTTCGGCGTCCATGTTGCACACGGGGCAATGCTTGCCATTGCCCACGGGCATGCTCATATCCATGCCGCTGTTCAGGTCATGCATGTGCCCAGCAGCGACGGCGAGGAGCGCCACGATAGTCAAGAGGCTGCCGTGCATGCTGGAAACCTTCGAATGATCGCCCAGAGGTTTCCTGTGCTCGATTTTGGCTGGCAATTTTGGCCAATCAAATGCAAGGGCAACTGCGAGTAATCCAGCTGCCGCATAAAATGTGCTGCCGAAAAGCTCCGCGCAAGATGCAAAATGGAGATGGTCCGTCAACTGGCGCCAGAGTCAATTCCAAGGTTTTATCACCAAGACGTCTACTCCTGGTAGTCTTATTGCCTAAATAGCTCTATAGGAATGAATGATGGGGGTTCACGAGTCCATTTCAATCAAAAAATGCAATGTGCCGATTGTTGCCTTTTCTTCAACTTGGTCATCTTCAGAAATGCACGAATGGCCGTGTTCGGATTGACTGTGAGCACAACCGCGAAGTAGACGAATTAAAATATACTTCAAGTACAGTACTGTAGCATGCCAGCTGGAGGCAGCTGGGACGAAATTGAAAAAAACATCACGAATTCACGGCGACTGGAATTGCACCATTCTGTTTCGTAAATTGACTCCCAAGGTTGTGCAATATTGAGTTTTGGCACATGGGTCGGCTGCGTTGATCAAGACAGCCATGACATAGTCACACGCGCAAGCTAAGTAAATAGGCAATTATTGATATTAATAAAGTTCTAACGCAATTGTTGACCAACATCAAGAATCGCCATTGTGATTCTTGACACTCGCTGAACATCAAAAATATAGAAGTATGAACACTTTCGAACTGACTGGCCTCAATGTGTCCACGGTTCCTCACATTAGTCCTTTTTGCGTTCCTCGGACTCGCGTTCGGTCACCAGCACTTAAATGAGACGTACTGTCCCCTCTGCAGTATGGCCATCGTCCCTGAGCTCAATCAAAGCTGGAAAGGCAACCAAGCGGTTTATGGCTGTGAAATGGCTGGTCACATGGAGCTCCTGCGCACTCTTCCGGCACGTATTGCTTCTTGCAACGAGCTAAACCTGGGTATAGACCTCGTTGCTACATAAACTGGAGTTTTTCGAAGGCGGCAATTTACCAAAGCCGTACGTCGACTCCGCACTCGAATGCCCCGTGTGCGGCAAACCCAATCCCCGCGTTGCCATTCCGTGGGGGTACCATGGCAATCAAAAGATATTCGCGTGCTCTCCCGACCACGCCCAGAGCATCATTGCGAACCCCGTAATCTTCATGCATGGAGGCAGTTCTGATCTTTTCTAGACCGCGTACTACGCAGCATCGGCAGCCACGATGTCAGCCATATGTGAGCGTGCCACCGTCATGTTCGACGGCTTTCAGTCTTTTGTGGGATCGTCATGTCCGAAACTATTCTTAACGTCATGGGTCTTGTCGAGCAAGGTGAAGTACGCTTTGGGCTTCGCAGGCGTCGTTGCGATGGGTGTCTTTCTCGAATGGCTTGGCGAGTACCGCGAAAGTCTTGAGAGGGTATCATTTTCTGACCATCAACGCCCCAATATGAAAACGTAGCGCTTGTGGATGGCCGGCAAACCGGTGTATCAAGCATGCGATCAGAAAACTCCACGTTCCCTTCCAACAACAACAACTTTTATTGTACGTGGCTCCTCTGTACTTCGTACCAATCGAAGTGTTGCGCGTAGATGCCGTCATCGCGACTTCCACTCACGTACTCGCTTGTCCTTGCTGGACTATACATGACGGCATTGACCGTCGGATATCTTTTGATGCTCGTGGCAATGCTTTATGAAACGGGCCTATTTGCCGCAGCCATCCTTGGGCTTGGCCTCGGCTTCTACCTCTTCAAAGACACGGAACAAGCGGAGATGTCGGGCAATATTGACCCATGCTGCTCCACCTAACAAATCTTAGTATTTAGTTTACCACGGTTGGTGGCTGATGTCCTGTGAGATTTTGCAGGTGATCTCTATGGACTGCAACTGCCGGTCGATGCAAGTCGCAGGGGTGTTAGAGCCACCCTGCGGCTAGAGATGCACACAGTGCCATCATCGTTTCGAGCGTTAGCACGGTGGAAAGGTGTTATGCCACGCTCACACTAACTTTCACCGGCTGGTGTTTGAGTGACTATTTCAGCCTCGCCAACTACTCAGGAAAGCTGGCCAAACGGGAGGTTGAAGGAAAGATTACTGTACGGGACTTGCAAGCCCACATTTTGAACCAAAGCTACACCATCGACAACTTCAAGGACGAGGCGTTTGCCTCATCTTTCCTGCAGCGTTAACTCATAATGTTGCGTGAGAGACGATCGGATCGATACCACCAATGCTCTTATCGACAAGACGGAGATGCGCCCTTGTCAACCAGTGGAAGCTTTTGTGCTGGCGTGAGTTCTGGGGCCGCAACTATGCACAGCATGTCCCTCAACACGGTGCTTCCGCTCCTCAAGCGTCAGTTTGAGTGTAGTTTGATGACGATGTTGACCCATTTGTCGCCCTCATTTTGGGATCATGGACCGAATTCGGGACGCCAGTTCGGGTATTTGCCCGAAATTGCATTTGGGGAACGGCAAAAATATCTCAAATCCCGTTCAAGCACTTGGGTAATGTATGACGATGCAATAAAATACCGCGCGCTGGACAAAGATACTGCCTCGGTTGCACATTCGAGGGATTCACTCGGCGCTTCCTCGGCCACCAGAAGCATAATGTTCGGATTCACGTCACCATCCGCATCTATCGCGTGGCCCAAGCTTGATGCACTGCCGCCGCTCGACCTAGCAGCCACCGAGGCGCTCGACCACACACGCGGCCAGCGCAACGTCTACAAGTTCGGCGGGACGTCGGTGGGATCGCCTGATCGGCTCTTCCAACTCGTGTCGATCGTCAAGGCAGAGCGACCTCGCATCATTGCCGTCGTGGTATCCGCCATGGCCAAGAACACGGACCTGCTCTTGGATGCGGCCGCCTTGGCCGCAGCTGGTGATATTGACAAGGCGCTCCTTGTGATTGACCGTGTTGAGGCCATCACCGTCACGAACGCCAATGCTACGCAAGAGCTCATTCTTGGAGCCAATGCCGCTGGCATCGAAGACATGACCGACGAGATCCGCGCTTTCCACGTCCCACTCCGGCAGCTGCTGCTTGGCATAAGCCTCCTCCGCGAGAAGACGCAAGCCGCCTTGGACACGATCTTGTCCTTTGGCGAACGCATCAGTGCAACTATTGTAGCGGTACCTTTGCCCGCAAGTGGTGGCTAGCGGTACTAACCAAAGCTTACGTAGCGCCTGCTGACTGCGAACGGTGTCCCCGCCACGTACGTCGATGCACGCACATGGGTCACGACGGACGCGACCTTTGGAAGCGCCGCAGTGGACTTCGACACGTCCAAAGCCAAACTTCTGGATCTTGCGACCGCATGGAGCGACAAATTGCCTGTCATCACGGGCTTTATCGGGCAGTCGACCTGCGGTCGCACCACAACTCTTGGGCGCAATGGGTCCGACTACACGGCTACAATCATCGGTGCATCACTCCAGGTCGGTGGGCTCATGAAATCCAACCAATTACGATGGTGCCTAGGCCGACTACGTTGTCATCAACACTGATATTTCCGGTGTCATGACTGCGGACCCGCGCATTGTGCAGAGCGCGACGTCCGTGTGTCATCTGAGCCACCACGAAGCGCTTGAGCTCGCGATCTACGGCACGCGTATGTTCCATACACGCACCATGTTGCCACTTATCAAGTCCGGTACTGAATATCCGGATGAGGCTCTGGTTGATAATGGTTGATTTTTAGGTGTGACAATGCTCATTCGCAACACGATGGACCCACAAGGCGGCGGCACGTATATCAGCGGCGTCGCGACGATTGACAAATCAGTCACATGCACCACGTCGCTTGAAAACCTCTCGCTCATTGAGGTACTTAAGAGGAAACCAGCGACGATCACTTTGCTTGGACACTGTAGGTGCGCACTCGCATCCTTCAAGAAGGAGACCGTAGTGAACTTGGTTATACCAACATCGGTGCGCGTGTCGTGCAGTGCCTGGAGCTCCATCGCGTGAGCATTTGGCTCTCCATCCGTGCTGCACACGGTCAGTCCATCTCGATCGTCGTTCCTGCTACCCAAGAAGCGCTATCATTGCGCGCCATCTCCGACGAACTCAAGCTCGAAATCGAGCGCAATGAAGTGGACGCACTCAACTGCGAGTCACCCGTGACGATGCTTTCCATCGTGGGGGAGAAGCTCAACAAGGCGTCGACAAATGGTGCGAAGATGTTCACAGCTCTGGCCAACGTACGACGTTGCCCCAAACGCGACCATCCTCACTTGTTGCACAGGTGGGAATCGACGTGCTCGCAGTCGGCCAAGGCACGAGCTCGCGCAGTTTAAGCTGCATCATCGCAGGCGCCAAGACTAAGGTCTGACGACTCCGAGCATCGGTGGTTCACATGCATGTAGCTGGCCGTCCGCCGTGTTCACGACGCCTTCAATGTCTCGACAATGGTCGTCAACATCGTCTTGCTTGGCTGCAACCGGATTTCGCTTGCTGTGCTGGACAAGCTCCAAGAGCAGGCGGAGACGTACTTACAGCGCCATTCGCTTGAGTTCCGCATCGTTGGCTTCGGCTCGCGCTGCGTTGGCTTTCAGTTTGACGTCGCAGGGATTGCCATCGAATCCGTGCGGGCAACCATCACAGGCTGCATGACACCGCCGCATCTTGGTAGCACTCCGTCATACCACCACAGCCCTGCGGCCACCGCTAGTGCGCTGCCGTCCCCGGCCCACCTCGGGGAGATCCACGTATGGCTCCGTGCTTACTAGACCGCCATCATGCGACGTAGGATCTCTCGTGCCCTGTTGTCGTCGACTGCTCCGGCTGGGCAAACAACGGCGACTTGTACGCGCAGTGCCTCGCGAACGAGATTCACGTCGTCGTGTCCAATGCCGCGTCCGCAAACGCGCTGCCCGCAACAAACACGCTCACGCTTTCGCCTCGCCAGCGAGGCGACGCCAACCCTTGCTTCTATTTGTACAATGCGGCACTTGGGGCCAGTCTTCCGGTACTCGACACGCTGGCAAACCTCATCCAGACTGGCGATCAACTTCATCGCATTGATGCCGCCTTAAGCGGCTGCCTCGGGTTCATCACAGACCAGGTCTCGATGATTTAGTGGGTGGCTAATCTCATGACTGCCAGGTGATGCAAGGCTATCGGTTGTCGGCGGCCGTTCAGAACGCGTGGGACAAGGGCTACATGGAGGCCAATCCTCTTGTGGATTTAAGTGGTTCGGACATGCAGCAGAAGATAAAGCTTTTCGCCCGTGCGCTTGGCGTGCGCATCGACCTCGAAAACATCGCGGTAAAAGGGCGAATTCGGATGCTTGATTCATTTCCAAAAGGTGACGCCATTCGTGCCAGTGGACGTGCTCGACCGCGTCCAGTGGTCCAACGACACGGTGGAGATTGATCGACTCATCGCCGTCTTGCGTGACTACGACGCTACCTTTGATGCGACCTTCGTGCAGCCTGCACTCTTTCAAGGTACCCCTGCCGCGGCTTTTCGCCGTCACCAGCCCTGTTTAGGCAAGCGGGTGCGATACGTTGCGACCGTCGAAATGGAATCCGAAGTTCGCGCCAAGGTCGAGCCGCTCGTCGTGGACGAGGCGCACCCAGCCTTCCGAACTCAAAAAGATGAGATTGCCGTTGGCTTCACTACCACGGAGTACAATGTACGTTGCCGCTCAGGCTTTGACGCGCTTACGAGACGAACTTGTAGTATCGACCACTGACTCTCACGGGCAGCGGCACGGGCGGCAGTGCCAGTGCCACCGGCGTCGTGCGCGATATCCTCACGATCGCCAAGAACCTACAGGGCAAGATGTAGAGGGCTGTTGATTTACGATGGGAACTGCGCCCATGCAGCCTCTTGCCTTGGGACGTCTGAGCCTCGAGCCTGCAGCCAGTTTTATCGGTGACACACTGCACCCGCCCAGCGACAATAGAATGTATCTTGTGCTGCATGTGAAAAGCGACTAGTAGCTGGTTTCTTGCTACCAACCGTGATCCATGCGACCAAGGATTAAATTTGCATTCCAATGCGATACATGGCCAAGAAGACATCACTCCAGTGCCAAGGGGTGAGTGAAAGGGGCCGACGCATCGTCCGTGATATGGGCGAGGCAATAAGAAGTGTAGTTGTCTATGCCTTTGGGGACGGTTGCGCATGTCGACAGCAAACCTACCGTTGTATTGCACGCTGCCATCAAGGACGTGATCGATTCTGAGCCCTCACCAGTGACTTTGCTTTCAATAATCTGGAGCGTCAGCAAGTTCGCAAGTTGTGCCAGGTCGCTGCGCGCCGCTGATTTTGTGAGCACGGTCTCGGAGCATGGATTCCAATAGCGTTACGCAGCCATTCGACGTGTAGGTGGCCGTCAGCAGCAGCGAAGCGAATGAATATTTTGTAAACCCTACCTTTTGGCTAGTATGGAGCCCATTAAGGCTGGGCATATCCATAGTCGGAGTAAAAATAAGGCGTCAAAGCATCACATGAAAAATCTAGTTCCACTATTTGCCTACTTAAGGTACGTGTAGCGGATTTCGCTCGACTTGAAGTCCACACCATAGATCGTGTTGTTGGAGACTGCGACAGTCTTCCACTCCCCGGGCACCTTCGTCCATTTTTCCAAGCCCGACGAAAGCTTGGAGCAGGCAATGTCAAGCTCGTAGGTGACAATGCACAAGTCGACACCATCGGTTGAAATTTCGCGCGCCCGCAAGTCAACCGGCACAACATCGAAAGAAAAGGTGTCCCAGTTTTCCGCGTCGAGAAGCGTAGCTTGAAGCGCGCCGTCATAGCCAGCCACAATGAGGAATTCACCGGCGACTGCGGTCTTGTAAATCTCATGGTCTTCCGAAATCGTCGAGTACGCGCCCAAAGCGCCGTTTGTGACCTTGGCACCGAACAACCGCGAGTTTGTCGTGCCGCACACCACTGAGCCGTCCGTCGAGAACTGGCGGGGGCTTTCTCCGTCCTGCATCTTGGCATCGTGCTCCTCGCCTGTCTTCAAGTTGATCGTCTTCATGACGAGGTCACCACTGGAGCGGCCCCAGACAAACGCCACGCCCTTGGCACATGCCACTTGTTCGATGTCTTTCAACTGCGTCGCCACGGGCTTCCACTGGTCAAAAGGCTGCCCCGCAAACCCACAAAAGGCGCCGTCGCCGTTCTTGACACACACGTTGGTGCCGTCGAACGAGATGTCATGGGCAAAGCCCCCAAGACTGGTCCATTGGCCGGGCGCTGGGGTGGGCGGAAACGTGGGCCCGGACGTCGGCGCAAACGTGGGGTCGGCAGTTGGCGTCATCGTGGGGCTGGGCGTGTCGGGGCCGCACGCCGGGCGTTCACCAGTCGCAACGGCAAACAAGGCACTGGCAAGAAAAGCTGGAGTCTTCATTGGAGGTTAAATGGAAAATGATCCGTTCTGTCGATGGTGTTTTGGTCCACAACGCCAGGCCAGAACCTTTTGGGGCTTGTGTTGAGGAGGCTTAACGCGCGTGCCCATCTGCTGCTCACTAAACACCACATCAGGGTTTCTATTGCAGAGCTGTTGGTGACGGGGAGCTATCAATTGAGTGCGCACTAATGCCAACCTATTTGAAGCGCCATCAAGCGCGTGTCAAGCTTGTTAAGGCGAGTCATGGCACGCGCCAAATTGTCGCTGAGCACGTATCACAAACGAGATTAACCCCGTGTCTCAAGGATCCAAAGCTGATAACAGAGACGGGGTGTTCCTACCCATAGCACCCAGTGAACTATGGCATCCGATCATGGCTAGACACCCGCAAGCCCCGTTTTTGCGGACGCCATGTCCGTTGATTGGCTTGATTGTCCTTGCATGTGAGTTAGCAAACGGGTGATTTTTCACAAGCAGATCCGCGATTGACGCTAACTGCATGAACAAGTACTCTTACTACTAGTACAGTGTAGTACTGAGTAGTCATAGTCTTAGTACTATAAGTGTGCGTCCTGAACAGTGCAACCACCATCAACTACTACACGAATTAACCGACCTTCGCGGGCGCTGGTCGTATATCTGCATCCCCAACCCTCGCACTGAATCGACGCACCGTCATGCGTCCTCGGGACTTGCCCTGAGGCCTTCGCTTTAGCGTTAACATCAAACACCCCGCAACAATAAAATAAAACACTCGTGTAACACGAGTGTTTTATTACTATGTAGCACGACTCGTGTTACATAGCACCTGGTACTACTGTAGTAGTACTGCAAAAGAAAATACTTCAGCGGCAAAGTGTACGCTTCAATCGCCGCTCACGTTCATAAACCATCTACATTTATTGAAGGTTTGCGAAGCTAGTGTGAATGAAACGACCATAGCTGAGAAAACCTCACGCTTCATAATAACAATAAACTCGGCAACTATTTCATCAGCCCAAAGCCTCTCGAGTCAGATACACTCGCAACGGTGGTGTGGCACAAACACACTCCCTTGTTGCATGCGTCGTTCAAAGCATACAGTAGTAGCTCCTTGGCGTATTGGAAATTATCATTTTACCAAAACTATTTTTTATAGTTTTGGTAGCTCACCATGGGCATGCTCGCTGGCCCGATAATTATCGTCGTGTCAATGTGTCATGTTAGCTTCGTTGCGAAGCGAACGCACTCTAAGCTCAGCCCTGTTCTTCTTACTGCACATAAGGAGCTTGCTGTTTTTGGGTGGTAAACATGATTAAGTAGTGCAAACGGCTACGCTTTTACGCCGGAGTATCGTGAAACCATCCAAGTTAGCACTTCGAAGCGTATACTGTACTTGTACGTGTCAAGCATCTTACTGAAGAGTATGAATTGGTTGGTTTAAACGAAAGTTTGCGCACTGGCGCAAGATCGGGCACATGATCAATATCAACTCATTGCACCCGAAAGAGAGTATGAAGTGTACTAGTCGAGAGCCGCCGTACCCACGCTCATACCGGCGGTGTGGCCCACAGGCTACCGTGGACGGAGCATGCGGGGCTGGCACCGGTACTATTAAACCCTCGTCCGCAACGCTCATGTGGCGCGGTTCTGCGCCAAGACCTTCAAAGAGCAGGGCATGTCCTTTTGCACGGACTCGGCATGATGCATCCGGGGCCGCGTTTCTCGGCGCCGACGTGCCGCATCATAACCTTGACGCCACGCAGCAGTCACGCTCCAGCTATCCCACGCTGCGCATCGACGCCGTGGAAGCGTCCTTTGCGGTCATGCACCGACTGCTGTCAGTCCTTCTATTTGTCAAAGGGCATTAGTCGCCGGGTGCGGCCACAACTGCCAACACGCTCTTCCAGCTTCTCGACGTGGTCGGCATGAAGTCGAACTTTTGTGAGGTACACGTCGCCACTAGCCGCCGTGGTTGACGCTCCCCTCAAGTGACTCCAAGACCAAATGTTATGGCCCAGGGTAATGCAGTGGTACAGGCATAGCTTGGATACGCTGCCACCAGCATAATATACAGGCTCCGAGAAGCGAAGGGTAGTTTTGAAAGAGAGCGACGTAAAGATAGATATTCCCGAATTTGCTCTCCGTTGTATTGACCCGCCACGCCACTCCCCTCGGCTGGTGGCGCCATCATTTGCCACCACGTAGCTCATGTGAAAGGTAGTCAATTGAATTGGAGCGCAAATCCTGGCTCCTTTTTTTCAAATAGCTCGGCACGGGATATTCCTACTCCTGTCCCACGACATGTTTAATTACTTAAAGCCATTGTCCCAGGCCTCGTGTACTGTTAATGCTGCCTCACGGGATTGGTGCGCCAGCGGGAGTCATGGGTATACTCTATTCAAATTTGCTTAACGTTTTTAACTCCTATTTCTTCGGGAAATCGGTCCTTGCACTCGTCGAATGAGGACAGAAGTACCACATGACGACGGTCCCCAAGTAAAACATTTTGCCCCTCGACTTGAGGGCCGCACCCTTAATGTGGTAAAGCACGAGGCTGTGCCAAGAATTACGCTATTGACTTACAAGCTGTTATATGTATATAGAGGACCTCGATTTACGCGAGCAGAGCTCGAAATGCTACCGGCGGGAGATGCCATTTCAAGTGTTAAGCATTGTTAGCCGCCCCGATGTACTTAATTGGTGAGGCAAATTAGTCATTTACGGTAAGAAGTACTGCATGAAGTATTAGATCCACAGTACATATATCGTAATCTCGAATTCGGTACTTTGCGTAAATTTAATACATGTATTGGCCGCGAGTGATGTCTTACTGAATGAAATGTTATGCAATGCTTGATGTAAACTGCAAGTGGTCACCTCTCGGTAGTTTCCTAGCGATAACTGAAATCTGGACGATCGTCTTGAATAACTTAAGCTCGCTACGTACGTGTAATCACAGACTCAAGAAATCGCGAAGATCACCTGACACAATAATCCAGCATTACTGCATCATGCTTAACGATTTATCGAATTCGGTGACTGTTACATACAAATGGACAAAAGTCGAGTTGACCCCCCAGCCTCATTCTGCCGAAATCGTCAGCGCAGGTTCAGGTGCTTTGGTGACACTCCACCCCTCACTCACCAATAAATACCGGCACCACAGCCTTTTGCCCTTGCACGTGGACCTGAATCATATGGTGGCTCGAAGTGCCGTGCCTCACATCCTTCCTGGAACTACTAGTCGAAGCGGCACTTGTGTTGACTAGCACTTTGCAAATTGCCTTCTCGACTACAAAACCAATAATGACGAAGAACCTCTTTACACCCATCACGGTCGGGAAGCTCGATCTCAAGAACCGCATCTTTATGGCGCCCCTCACACGATGCCGAGCAACCCCCGGTGACCACGTTCCATCTGAGCTTATGATTCAACACTACGCGGACCGCGCGTCAGCAGGCCTCATCATTGCTGAGGCCACGATGATCAAGCCGCTGACGTCAACGTTTTATTCGGAGCCGGGTGTGTACTCCCCCGAACAACTCGCGGCTTGGAAGAAAGTGACTGATGCAGTACACGCCAAGGGTGGTAAAATCTTTTTGCAAATCTGGCACGGCGGTCGTGCCGCGCACCCGGACTTAAATGGCGGTGCCGAAGTGGTGGGGGCTTCTTCGATCGCAATCAACGGCTTCACGCATGGCCCGAATGGTAAAGTGCCATACGTGGTTCCGCGCGAGCTTACGCTCAACGAAATCTCGGACATCGTAACGGCGTTTGCCACCGCCGCATCAAACGCCGTGAATGTCGCCGGCTTCGACGGCGTCGAGGTGCATGGCGCCAATGGCTACTTGATCGACCAATTTACGAAGAGCGGCTCCAACACTCGCACGGACTCGTATGGCGGATCGATCGAAAACCGTACACGGTTCGTGCGCGAGATCCTCACCGCAGTCACGGACGCCATCGGCGGGGACCGTGTCGGTGTGCGTTTTTCGCCCGCCAACGGCTACAATGACATGGTGGACAGCGACCCCGAGGCCCTGGCGACCTATTTAGCAACGGAGCTCAACGCATTCAACCTTGCGTTCGTTCACATTCGGCGCAACACTGAGGGCGTGGATCACACCGCCATCTATCGCAAGCACTACAAGGGCGTACTTGTGGGCAACCAAAAGTACTCCCGCGACGAAGCCAACGACGCGATCGCCGCCGGCGCGCTTGACGCCGTGGCCTTCGGCACAGTTTACGTTTCGAACCCAGACCTCGTCGAACGCTTTGAAAAGAACGCAGCACTCAACGAAGCGGACACCAAGACGTTCTTCATCCAGGGCCCTGAGGGCTATAACACATACCCGACGCTTGCTGAGCTGGAGTCGCGTCAGGAATAAAGTAATGATGCATTGATCTTTCATAGCTATTTTGTGTCATTGTGGCTGGTCCCGCTGAGACCAATACCGCAAGGAACGGAGGCCGCCATTCCGTGAACCATTGTGTAGTGTTATTGCGTCGAACATGTAGACCATGCACTCTGGTATACAACTTGTACCATGGTATTCACTCCATCTCATCATATTGTTCCACATGTAGCGTCGGACTGGGCTACGTCTTGCGACGTGCAGTACCCTGCGCCACACTACATTATAGCCATTATGTGCAAGCTCGGCTCGCACCTGTGCTTTGTGCAGGTTGTCAGTGTTGCCCTCGCACTCATTGCGATTGAGCGCAGCTCGGCAGGCGTCATGTCCCGCGCTGTGACGCTGTCGACAACCGCGTCCCTGAAATTCCCATCATCAAGGATTCTGGCATCCCTGAACTTGTCATCTCCCATCTGCGAGATACAGGGCAGCCCTCAACCGATGATGGAGGCACTTGACGGAGTGCATCCTTGCTTCTTGTGCTGCCACGTCATTGGTGGCAGACTGCGGCGGGAACTTCCATCCCTTCTCAAGCAACTGTGTTGGGAACATGAGCGGGATTCACAACGTTGGAGATGTCAACCAAACTATTGATCTGCTTCGTTGCTGCGTGTACCGGCATGGTATGCTGCGATTTTGATACTTCACTCCTGCATTTCAACGGGCATCGACCTTGCACTTGGTCGCTATGTGGACCAGCGATACCAACGTCTTCGCCCTGACTTGAGCCCCAGCGCATGCTTGGCGGCCAAGGCAACTGCCCTCATCGATGGAAGATCGTCCCAGTCCTTCGACAACGCCCAATATGGCGTTGTTCGATGTTTTAATATGGAATATTTAATTCATTATACAAACGATAAGTGTAACGTGCAAAGTGAGAAAAAACAGCCATTTTGCTCGAAACCGAGACGCTTGCCATTTGAGCGATGTTGCTGCGGAGCGTCGCGGCGACGGCGGCGATAGCACTCGTGCTGGCCGACAGCAGTGTACCTGGCAATGGTGGTATCAGCTACGGCTTTGGCGCGTGCGTGCGTAACAAGCGCACGCTGTACTACTACGCACCAGGGGGTCTTACGTGTCCAGCGACCAATGGTGCCGCTGTCGCTATTGACCCGCGTTCGTTCTCCGTACGACTTGACTTGTTTGCTCATACGCGAGAATAGCGGTTCCGAACCTCGACTGTACTGTGCCTTGCGGCCGAGGCGCGTTCCTTGGTGCCAAGTACGACTTCTTGCAATACGGCGGCATCATTGCATAAATTCGTAGCTTCTCGGGACCAACGCCTGTGTCGGGCTGCGAGCCGTGCGCGAACGGCACATTCTCGCTGGGCGGCGGCGCGCTCTTCAGTTCTACAACCAAGGCATGGACCTCACCGCTACCAGCCGAGTTCTTTTCCGAGTGCCTCACACGGAACATCTTCACCGGCGACTGGGATTCCAATTGCAACCCATGGGTGGCCGACGTTGCGGGAGGCTACGTACATTCGGGCAACAACTCAGACATCATGGGGCGGTTCACCGCCACCGTTCTGTACTCGATTCTGCGCCTCAGCCTCTCGTTCGTGCAGAATGGCTCAATCACCTTCCAATACAAGGTCAGTTCCCCATCCTATTGAACGCAACCCGCGTTCCCCAACCAAGGCCGGCCGGCTAACGAACCCCGTTAGGTTGACGCCGAAGCGCCGTACGACGGGCTGATGTTCACAATGGATGCCACAACCTTGCTGCCCCTCGTGTCCACGACCGGCGACTACGTCGAAAAGACATTTGCCGTGCCCGCAGGGGTTCACTCGCTTACGTGGCAGTACACCAAAGACTACAACGGTGACGCCGGCGCGGACAAGGCCTACCTGCGCGTGATTGAAATCGTCGGCACAGCGTAAGAACTTGGGTTTTCCCGGTCCCTCATCGCCCAGCAGATACTCAGACTTGCAGTGCTACCCGTGCGGAGGCTACATGACGCGGCGAAGCAGTGCTCAGTGCCGCATCTGCGCCACTAACCAGTACGCATCGACCGCCACGTAAGCTTACGACACGTCGACGATAGACCGAACCAACCCCTGAAATAGGAACGGCTCATTTTCATGTGTGGCCTGTCCAGCCAACACTTACGCGCCCGCCGGCTCCATCGGGGCGTCGGCCTGCGTCGCCAGCCGCCCGTGCACGCTGGCCGATGTAGCCGCTGTGTACACTCCATGTGTTCAAAACGTCCGCAACGTGACTCGTTCGTGGGCAGTGCCGCAAAGTTGCGTGGCGTCGCTGGCTGATTCGATCCCCCTGCCCTCCAGCTCCATCAACATCGACTGCGGCAACTGCAGCGCGGGCTACTACTCTGACGACTGTAGCGCACCCCGTCCAACGAAGGCTAACTCGATGTTGTTTAGCTGGCGTGTGCAAAACTTGCGAGGACAACCAGATCATCAATGCGACGGGCACGCTGCTTCAAGTGAACGGGTCGTCGAGCGGCAATACATCCAGCACCATGTGTACGACCTGCGCCAAAGGCACGGTGGCCGTGCGGGGACTGTACTTTGGTGGAGCTACGAGGCGTCTCTGGAGCCAATGGCCGTCCATTGTCAACGACCGCAGTGCCGTCGCCAACGGGTGGAAGCTCACGGAGTTCGGTATCACGCGCGACTTGTCAGCGAGAAACCTGCCGTGGACTGGCAATTACGCGCTCGACTTAGTGGTGCGGCACCTTCGGTTGAGAGCCTTCCTCGTATCCCTTTGGTTAGACGACTCAAGTACACAACGGCACCCTCAGCCTAAACTATAGCCTTGCCAACTTGCCGACGAGTCTGCTCATCGGACGAGCGTGGCTCGAGGTGTACATCAACAACGACCCGACGACGCTGGCGCACGCTGCCACAAACGGCACCTTTTTCGTCCAAGTGCCGATTCCGCTGCGTCTCGATGGCAACAACACGCTCACTGTGTCTATCATCTGGCGCACGACCAGTGCCGCCATCGACAAGGCCGCTGTGATTACAGTTAGCGCCATCGGCATCACGGGTACGGCCTCAGGCGGCGCCTCGATCTGCGACGCTTGTGCCCCGGGCTTCGGCCCCAATGCTCGGCAGTCGCAATGTGTGCCGTGCCCCGCCGGGACCTACTCCCGTCGCTATGGTCCCGTGACTGACTCGGAGGGTGCTCACAGAGCCGCGTAGACGATGGCTCCGTGACTTGTCAGCTGTGCCCCAAAGACACCTTCTCCAACGGCCAAGCCGCGGTCTGCACGCCGTGCGGCAGCAATACCTTCAGGTGCGGCACCACGGCGCGAGGTCCCGATTCACGGCGAGACCTGTAGTGCCCCGGGGTCCACTGTCTGCCAGGCTCCCGCGGTGTTAAGCGACCCTAGCGCCGACGTGACGTACAACCTTGCGGCGTTGCAGCAACTAGTGGCGCCAGACAACACATCAGGCGCGTTGATCACGAACGCGACGCTGGCGACGACGAAGTCGTTTGCGCTCGACGCAACCAACAGCGTGGCGCTCGGCGTTTTTCGCCCCGTTTCGCCACAGCTGAGCACGCAATCGATGCTCGTCGTGGGCTCATCGCTCGCCAACACGTACAACCAGGTGCTCGTGGGATCGCCGCAGAGCTACGTCGTGGGCCTCACGATCACGAACGCCAACGAAGCTGGCGGCAATTTCATGTACAATACACCAAGCATGGGCCTCGTGCAGTGCACGATTCCGTCGGTACGATGACCAAGCCGGGTGCGCATGATCAACGGCGGCGCGTAGAAATACACGATCATCAATGGCGGTGGCAAAATGGACGTGACGCCGCTGCCCTCGGGGGGCGGGGTCCGCGTCGTGTACTCGGCCGGGTCGCTTTGCGTCAACGCGGACGGCACCGCCGCGTACTATACGACCTCGATCGAGTACACGTGCAATCCGTCGTGTATGGCGTGTCTGTCTTGGTCGAGCTCATGTAGTTGTGTGGCTGTAGCAACGGCGACGGGGCCGATGCTTGTCAACTCGTCAGCCTGCACTGCTTACGCGACGTGGAGCACTCCAGCTGCGTGTCCTGTGTGCACACCCAACCTCTTCACGTAACGTACTTGCTGGTGCGATGCGAGTCGCTGACACTCTAGTGAAGGCAATCGCGATCTCAGTGTTCGGGCGGGTCGCAAGTGCTCTCGTCGACGGCCAAGTTCCCGTGCGTGGGCGGTACAGCCCCGCCAGCGCAGAGCATTTTAACGTGCTCGGACATTGTCCTGACGCAGGACACGGCCAAGATGGCGGCCGGCGTGGTCTTCTTGATCATAGTCCTCGTCATCGCGCTGCTCGTGGGGTTGATCGTCGTTTGGCGTCGCTACAAGAGCGTACGTACGCCGGTGGCTGCGAGAGGGCCGAACGAGGCTGTGCGTAGACGCTGAAAGAGTATCTCTACCTCAAGGGGCAGATGGGCGGTCACACGCTGCTCGACGGGGGAAGTGCCAAGTCTTCGGACGGCACGTACGAGTTCGCGATACGCGACAACGCGGTGTGCTCGCCCGCCACCATTCAGGCGAACGAAGAGAACGACGTCGAGGAGGAAATCGACCTTGGCCCGAAACACACTGTGACTATGTGATACTAGCGCAATTCTCTTCCTTGACCTGCATTATATGCCTAATGATGTGCGAGCTGGCAGAGACAGCGCTCGTTCGACGTTCGTGTGCCGACTGGGCGCAGTGACGGGTCACGGATTAAAGTATCGACATGGCCCCTCGACTTGCGCTCTCAGCTCGCATCTGTCGTTTAGACGCGCCGAAGCGCCATGGTGGCTTGGATAGATCACATTAGTTACCATGTCAGAGGTCTCAAGTCGCTGATTCGAACAATCAGCACGACCTCACTCACTGATTGACTGTCGGCTGGATGTTCCAATTGCGGTCCCAGCTTACTGAACACCGTCAACCTCAAAGTATCTCATGGCGCTTGCGATGCCGATTCAGTCGGCACCGCGATGTCGCATGGAGACAAAATATCACTACGGTCGCTCTAGTTGGCGATCGTTGTCGCTGGGCGTCTATACCGGCGCCAACGTCCGATAAGATGCAACGCGGCCGTTATGTGCTGGGGTGCCAGATGCACTGCAAAATCGATATTTCCCGCGACGATGAGCTCCTCGGAGGCGCTGTTGCAAGAAGACCTGGCTCTGCTGCTCGACGACTCCGGAAACCCGTCGCTTGCGCCGCCCATCAAAATCGATCCGGCGTTCCTTGAGCCCCTGGCCTTCCATCCCGGCGACTGCCTAGTGCCGCACTTTCACCCGCTCGACGGCTCCTTCCTGCAAACAGCCTTCGCCTGTCTCGACCCGCCGAGCACCGCGACACCGCGGCCGCTGCTGGCGCCGAACCCCTTTGATGGCAGCTGCCTCTCGCCGCAGCCCAAGCTACTGCGCTGCGTGTCGTCGGCTTCGACAGTGTCTTCATCGTCAACCTCAAAAGCACACGCCAAGTGCCAGGTTCCCGAGTGCAGCCGGCGTGTCCGCTCCAAGGGCTTCTGCAAGGCCCACGGTGGCGGCCGCAAGTGCACGGTTCCGGGCTGCAACAAGTCGTCGCACAACGGCGATTTGTGCATCGGGCATGGCGGCGGCAAGCAGTGTAACGCGCCAGGGTGCGCGAAAGCGGCGCAGTCACACGGGCTCTGCAAGGCCCACGGCGGTGGCGCGCGCTGCAAGCACGACAACTGCATGAAGAGCAGCCAGGGTGGCGGCTACTGCCGGGCTCACGGAGGCGGAAAGCGGTGCCAAGCCCCCAACTGCACCAAGGGCGCACAGCGAGGCAACTTTTGTGCGACGCACGGTGGCTTTCGCAGCTGCAAGGAGTTCGGGTGCATTCGCACCGACCGTGGTGGAGGGTACTGCGAGGTCCACCGCCGCGACAAGCTCTGCACTGTGAAAGATTGCAAAAAGCTCTCCAAGAACAACGGCTTGTGCACCGTGCACCTGCGCAAGGCCGAGAAGGCGGCGGAAAAGAGCCTCAGTGCAACTTCCTATGCCACCACTAACTTATCCGATGTTAAGCCTATCTAATGGCTACGCGAACTAGCTTATCCCATTGCCAGCAAGCTCGGTTGTCCAATCGCTCTTACCAGTTTAGCTTCAACAAGACGAAACTCACTGCAACGGTCGATAAGAACTATCGGGGAAAGTAGAAGCGTTCTAGCTGAGCTCACACCGTGAACTTGTTTTCAGATGCCCTCACAGTCTCTCGTCAACAGCGATGCTTCGCCCTTGGTTATCCCACATTCGGCAGCCTCGCCGTTCGCGGCGAACAACCGGCGGTGCACCAGTTGGAGCGACGGGCGGTGGTTTGTGCTCGAACGTCCGAGCCTCGATGGCACAGAGAATGTCCCCGTGGCGGAGCTGGCTGAATCGGTCGACGGGTTGGCATTTGGTGTAGTTGCCTTGGGTGCTGATGCGTGCCGTCTCCCGCAGCATTTCATCGACCGACTCCATCTGTGGGGCATAAGCTACTAGTTAGTAAGAGCTAGCGTACTCGAAGCTTGTAAGCGACTTTAGCCCGAAGGTCAGGAAGAGAGCTGGCGACCACGCGCGTCATTGTCGACCGGTCGTTATTGAGATACACCGACACAAGGACCTCCCGCGGTCGGGGCAGCGACTGGGTTACCGTCGGAGCGACGACACGGGGGACTCGGCGGTGGGGCCTTTCATCCCAGAACGCCGCCAGGTATCCTTTGTTCGGTCGAGGCTTTGGCTTGAGTTCACGGGGCGGAGATGGTCGCTAATCACGACCAGGAGCACCGACGCTTGTCGTCTGATTTCTACCTGGCGTGTTGTCTGCAGTCGTGTCTCGACGACAGCCGCCACCTCGTTTTCGACGGCCTAAGCTCGCACTGAGAGGCACATTGCGCTTCGTCCCGATACCTTGCGCTGCGACCTGGCTTTGGCCTGGCGTGCCACGTGCGATTGCAGCGTTAGTTTTTGAAAGCCATCCCATACGCCTCTAGCCGACGTAGAAGGCGGTCGACGCTGTCGACGCTTCTTCAAGGGCTGCACGGCTACTGGAGGAGCTGACCCTGTGGCAATTCCGGACGTCGTCGCTTCCAAGGCTCCAATGGAGCGCATTGCGAGGGCCAGTTCCTTTTCCAAGTTGAATAGCTCATCGACGAGGGTGCTTGACGGTGGCGACGATGGGTTTGCGTCAAAGTTGCCACCCAGTGTCTTTGGCACTGGAACCACCTCGACAACAGAAGAGCGCGGTGGTTCATCACAGAGACGTAAAGTCTTGCTACGCAGCTTTGCATGCCTTTTAGTGCTTCGCTTGAGATACGTTACCTTGGCTCTACTTCAAGCCATGGATCGGCTGTTGCACAGAGACTGTGCACCGTGGCCCAGCACTCGTCTGCTATGGCTTCTGCAACTACAAGCGTGTAGTTGTCGTCAATCGCAGCCATCTTGCAGGGATCGAGACCCCACACACGCGTTGCATCAGCGATGGCTTCTGCGCACTCGTCCAGGAGCAGCCAGATCGAGGTCGATTCCTCCGCCGGGCGCATGCGGCCCGTCGCCTCAGACAAAACTACCCGACGGCGAAACTGCTGCCCACCGTTTAAAATTAATTCGCACTTTTAACTTTGTTTTTCTATGCAGAATTTCTGCTGAAATTATAGTGGAGCAGTTTCATACGACCGGAGCACTACGCGCCCGTCATTTTGGAAATTGCGTTCGCCCAGCAGCAGCTTCCATGACGTGCTCATGTGTGGGCCTTCTTAGCGTCGTTGCGGCCGCAGTTGCGGTGCTGCTCTCGGCCTTCGCCGCGGGCCTACCGCTTTGGTCGCTCCAAGCCTACAGCAACAACGGGCAGATGACAACCGCCACGTTTACCGCCGGTGTCTGGGGCTACTGCACAGATGTTTCCTTTGTTCAGCAAGGATCCCCAGACTTTATGCAGGACACCAAAGCGTCCGGGCGTTGCTACCTTTTCTACAGCGGTTCTCGCAACGCGCACGTGGACCTGAACGCATCGTCGAGCAATGCGACACTCAAGCTCGCTGACCAAGGTGTCTGCTCGACATTTGCTGTTGATGGGGGCGTCGAGAAGCGACTCATGGCAACCGTCGTTGACACCGACCCGGCAACGTTTGCAGCATTTCTCTCTGCCACCTGCGGTGCCAAGGGCAAGGTCTCGCTTGCCTTCTCAATGCTCTGCCCCATCTTCGGTTTGTTTGCTTCTTGCTTGCTTCTCGCGGGCATCTGCTGTGCTCGCAGCCGCAGTTGCGTCGTCGTATTCGCCGCGTGGTTGATGTGTCTTGCAACGATATGGAGTGCTGTCGCCTTCTTTGTGTGGTACGGGCAGGCACCATCCGGCTCCCATATGCAGCTCGGTGCTTCCTACTACATGGAGGTTGCGGCTACAGTTGCGTACGCGACCTCGACATTCTTCACCGTCGTACACATGCAACAGGGCCGTCGGAGCGATTCAAAGAAGAACGCCAAAACTACCAGCACTCTCCAGGCCACCCTCGACAAGCAGCGCAGTAAAATGGATGCTGGCCGTCAGCCCACGCGGCTAGTCTAACGCCTCCGACGTGTCTGCGCATTTGCTTTCGCATCTATGCATAATGTATTCGTCATTCATTCAGTACAAGGGATTCTGCGGCTACTGTGTAGCTTCGTAATGGTGTTGCTGTGGCTGTGGCACAGATCAATCGCGGAGACTTTTCGCGGAAACTAAAGCTAACGTCCTTGAGGCTGCAGAAAGATAGCAAGCGTGCAACCTCTCAGAATGCATTCATGAAAGCTGCCACGCCGACGTTAGGGGGCCGGCGGCCCGTGGCGGCAACAGAGCGAGAGTAGGGTGCCCGAGAAGCCAACGTCGCTATCTCCAAAGCCGTGGCCAGCTACCGCGCACATCGCCGCCACTGACGAGAGGAAGTGCCGACACACGCCAACGGGGACTGGTTCGTTATCGTACGCCCATACTAGTACTCCCTTGGGCAAGCGACAACTGGGGTAGCTCGGATTGGTGACGTCAATCGCCACCATTGCAAGCGAGTCGTCATGGCCGGTAGCTGTCGTAGCAGCAGACTTCATCGGCATCGGTAGCCCAAAGGCGACAGAGATCGGAGGTCTGTTCGTCTTCAAGCGGACGCCCCACCTGTTCACGAAGAACTTCGATGACTAACTGTGGCCTGTTTTACTGCCCACAGATATGCTGGGCACGCACTTCGAGCACCGGCCGAGAAAGCTGAGTGCTTGGGTGACATCAAGGCACTGGCCCACGACGATAAGACTCATGGCATCAGTTAGGGGACCGAAGTCGCCACGTTTGGCGAGTCGCGCGAGATAGACCAAGGAGCACTCACCAAGGTCGTCTCGCACCTCCACGACGCGACAGCTGCGAACGTCTTGTAATCGTGTGAGCGGCGTCGGGCATTTCACGTTCAAGCTAGCCATGGTCCGGTCAAGTGGACAAACCACGAGACGAGCGCCTCGAATAGCTTGAGCAATGACCATAGATTTGCTATCCAATTTCCCGTCCCAAGTCCAACTAATCCCAGGCACGCATCAGTGACAAGCAACAACGCTAGACGATGGAGGGCGAAGTGACGATACACAGCGGTAGTGCCACAATAGGTCTTACATCCCTAAAGCAGGACGCGCTCGTGCTCATCGCAGAGTCGATTAAGGCGCAGCTGCAAGCCGATGCAATTCATTCTTTGAACCGCGGCAGCTGCGCAGCGCGACGAAGTCTACGGCGCCCCTGCCTTTGCGGCACACCGAAGCCAAGTGTTTCGCGTTGTAGAAACCTCAAGCACTTCTTGAGCTTGGATAGTACGTCGCAGGTCGCAATTTCGTTGAGCACTAGTTGTGAACACGGCTTGGCAAAAACAACGATCCTTGCCGCCACTGTCTCCTTCGAGCCGCGGTAGCTGCATCGGTCCGCGGTGGACAAGAACATACATCGCAAGCTGGTGCGAGCTCGCCACAGCAACTCCACAAGCTGCTCAAACTAGGCCACTGAGGCATACCAAAAGTTTGGCGTACACTGGCAACACTGATGTTGTCGGTCCTTTGGCCTTGAGAATCAGACGCGCCTGCTCGATGGCGTTTTAAGTACGCAATCAAAGGCGATCATCCCATGAAGTAGCAGCTGCCGCCCACTCGCTTGCTTTCGAGGACCGTGGCTTCCGAGATATCCCCAGGGAAGCTCCCAGCTCCGGTGCATGGAAAAGCGCCACTTGGGAGATGAACATCTTTCCGCTCCTTGGCGACCGTCCACCCGTTGCCACGTCGGACTGGACAGTTACGTCGGCAGTTGCGAGGGTTGGGGGTTGCACCTCGTGAGCGCTGGCGGGGGGCCCTCGGCAACTGCCAGCAACGCCCATCACCTCCTCGACATGACATGAGACGCGTCGCGGCCGGTGCAGAGCGCACCGCAGCTGGGGACTGGCATCGCGGATTCCAGTTGGGCGTCGACGCCGACACCCAACTCGAACCACAACCGCCACACTTTCTCACAGCGCTCGAGTGGCCGCGACGGCAGCTTCAAGTATCGCCTCTGTGCCGGTATGCATTGTGAGAGGTTTTCGCTAGCGGAGGCTGCGGCGAGGTGCTGTAAAGTGCATTATGCTTTTTGAAAGGTATCGATTTTCAGAAGGTTTCGCCTATCACTTCTAACGGCTACCTGTGAGATTCGATGTATACTCCCAGTATAGGCGGGTAATAAAATACGAGAGCGGTATACAAACTTCAAGTGATGGTGGAAAACAATTCGGCGCGGCACGGTGGAATCTTGGATTCGGGTTGCCATAACCCACGGGCCAGTCGCCAGCCAGCGGAAGCCTCATGCTTGCGTCGACTGCCTGTGGCCTCTTCCTCGAGGTGGCCCTTGTCGCGATCTATGTGGGCGCGCCGCTGCTGACTGGGCGGATTGGTCGCCTGGAGCAGGATTGGACGCACGCTCTCGACTTCAAGCAGAGCCTCGCGGGGGTCTTGGCGCTTGCGGTCCTGCGCACGTCGCTCTTTGTCTACGTCGTTTACGTCACGCGCAACTCGCTGTATCGCTCCACGCGTTGCTTCGTCTTCCTTGTCGTCTGCGCACAGCTCTGTGTTCTTAGCGTCCTCGGCCTCCTCGTCGAGATCTACATCAACGACCCCGTGAGCTTTGCAGGCTTTCGAGCCGACGCGTGGCACACAACGTACTGGTGGACCACACTCGCTCTCTCGCTCATCGCGACCTCCTTTGAGGTGCTCTGCGTCCTCGGGCGCAACCGCGACCGCGAACGCCGCGGCAACGCTGAGGAAGAGAAGATCGAGGCGCTTCTCCGTGAGAGACATAGGGCGCCCGCGCTCTCGCACTCACACTCGATGCTTGAAAAGGGCATTTCGACCCTGCGGAAGAAGATCGAATTCGCCAACTGGCAGGCCAAGTGGACGGCTCTTATGGCCAAATTCCGGCTTCGGACGGACCCGACCTTCGATGCCATCCTTCGCGTGTACGCCCACAAGGAAGATGCGGCCACACGCCTCGAAGCCGTCGCCGACGCCGACCCCAAAGACTTTGAATTCTATATTCCCCAGCTTTGCAGCTTCCTTCTGCTCGGCGCCTTCCAGCAGGCCACCGACGCTGACATCAGTCTTATACTCCTCGATAAGTGCAAAAAGTAGCCTCGGCCCTCCGATCTCCGCTCACATGCCTTGTAGATCGCACGTCTTCGCCCAGAAGATGCGCTGGTACCTCGAATCCTTCTGCGTCGGCAGCCCGGCCTACGCCACCCCGGAGAAGCGCCTACGGGTGCAAATGCTCATCGACGAAATCTCGGTGCGCGGCCTTGAGCCGTCTGAGCAGCTTTTGGCCCGTCGCGGCTTTGGTGAAGTCCCCGAGCCGATTACCCCGACCCTCGAGCGTGGCGAGACGGCCGAAGACGAGGCTCTTCTCGGCCACGACGAGACGCACTACCAGACCTTCCCGACGTCGCTGTCGCCACGGTCGTACCTAGCGATGGAGGCCGGTGACTACGCGCCGCAGCAGACTAACCCTTTCGAACTCAACGCCATGTTTGTCAACCGCCTAGCCGGCCTCTCCTCGAGCCTTCGCGCCATTCCCCGTGTCTACCGCAACGAGCAGGTGCGTTTGGCGGTGCCGACGACGCTTGACGCCTATCCCCTGTAGCTGCGCGAGTGGCTGGCCGAGCTCCAGTCGTTGTACCTCCCAAGCCTCTCGCTCTTCGTACCTGTGGGCAACCCCTTCCACCGCATCAAGCGCATCCACATCTCGGAGAGCTTTACTTTTAGCACGCGCGTACGTGGCGTCGGGAAATCACGCCGCTCATGAAGTCTTAGGAACGGGTGCCATACCTGCTGTGCCTCGAAGTCGTCGACTACTTTTCGTACGAGAGCAAACCCGTGGATCGCTTCGCGCAATTCAAGCACCGCTTCCGTCTCTCGATCGGCGGCAAACCGGAAGCACCGAGCAAGCCCCCGACACCGTGCGACCCCAAGGTGGACCAGCCGGGAAAGCTGGGCTTCTGGAGTGAAGCCGCCGTGCCTGAGACGACGCTGCTCGACGGGCTTCTCGACACGCTGAAGCCTAAACCGCCGACGCCGCTGCCAAAGACGGGCGGCTCGTCGCGCTCCATGAGCGCGCACCTGGAGCCGCTGCACCCGGTGTCGCCACAGCGCACGTCCAGCTACGACTACCCGTACCCGCCCGAGCATGCGTCGCCTAAGCCGCGGCCAGCGCCGATCTTGATCCCGATCGAGAGCAGCCTTGGGGACGACGAGGCGACGGTGTCGTCGCCGACGGGATCAGAGCCAATGACTCCCGAGGACCATACGCGCTTGCGGCGCGTGGACAGCACGGACCGGTACCTCGCTACGTCGCGCTTCGAAGACGACCAGATGCTGCTGGCTGACAAGCCAGCAACGTATTCGCTGCCGCCGCACTCAAACGGCGAGTTGCCGTGTGTTATCTTCAAGGAGCGGTGGGAGGAGAAGGAAGCGCGAGTGCGGGCCACATCGCCGTGGGGCCATCTGCCATCGTGGCGGCTGCTGCCCGTGATCGTCAAAAGCAACGACGACCTGCGCCAGGAACAGTTTGCATCGCAACTGATACGGCAGTTCCATGAGGTGTTCCGCGAGGCAAAGCTGCCCGTGTTTCTGCGGCCGTACGATGTAATTGCGACGTCGCCAACTGCAGGGCTTGTTGAGGCCATCGCCGACACCATCTCGCTCGACTCGCTGAAGCGCAACCACCCCAACTTTGTGTCGCTTGCCGACTTTTTCGAGACGCGGTTTGGCGACGCCACAACATCCTCGGGGCAGGCTGCGCGCAAGGCGTTCGTTGAAAGCGTCGCCGCCTACTCGATCGTGTGCTACTTGCTGCAGATCAAGGACCGGCACAACGGCAACATTTTGCTCGACGCAGAGGGCCACCTCATTCACATTGACTTCGGCTTTATGCTCGGCAACAACCCCGGTCAAGTGCACTTCGAGTCGGCGCCGTTCAAACTCACGGGCGACTTTGTGGAGCTCATGGGTGGGCCGCGGTCGGCGTCGTTTCGGCGCTTTCGATCGCTCTGCGTGCGCTCTTTCCTCGTTGCGCGCAAGTACCGGTACCGCATCACGCTGTTGGCCGAGATGATGATTGCGGGTAATGAAGACCTGCCGTGCTTTGCCGGTGACCCACGCGGCACCATCGACCGCCTCGCCGAGCGTTTTCGCCCCGAGCTCAGCGTGAGCGAGTGCGAAGACTTGGTCCACCAGCTCATCGACATGTCCCTGGACAACTGGCGCACGCGCTGGTACGACAAGTACCAGCGGTGGTTTGTCGGTGTCTTTTAGAGTAGATAGCCTGTAAGACCATTTGCACCCATCTCTTTTAACGTATCCCCGCGCCTCTGTGAGCTAGCGGCCCGACACTGCAGCGGTTCTTCGTCTTTAAAACGGCGACGACAGCCGTGGATGACGGACGATCTTGGTGTTGCCTGGCTGCGAGTAACTGCCTGCGCAACGCTTTCCACTGGCCATGGGGTCCCCGACGAAGCCGCCCGACAACCAGCGCCCGAGGCGTGCGGCTCCAAAGAAGAAGAAAAAGCACCCACTCAAGCGAGGACGGCTGTCGTGGGGGCTGCACATGAAGCGCAAGAAGCAGGATCTTGCGGCGCGCATGATCCAGCGGCTGTTCCGCAGCTATCGCGCGCGCTGCCAGTTCATCGAGTCGCGCTACCGCGTGCGTATGGCCATGAGCCGAGTCAAGCAGCACCACGTGCTCTTCGACCGCGCCTACTGGCAGCGTGTGAATCTGCATGCGATGCGGCGGACGGAGCTCGAAAGCCTCGCGTTGCGGCTCGAACTACCGGGGCTCGCCGGGAAGAAAGGGCAAATCATTAAGTCCATCCAGCACTGGATCGACTTGCGCATGCACGTGCACGACGTGGCTGTTGAGGCCGCCATGCGCGCCAACGACAAGAAGCTCCAAGGTACGTCTTCATTCATAATGGCAACGACTCTAAAGCAGCCCAGCCCAAGGTTGCGTCTACGTCTTAGGAGCGTCTCCTGGAAGTCGCCCCGCCACCCTTCGCCCCCTGAGTGGTCGCAGCATCTCGGTCGTTGCTGCGGTAGACGCTCGAGTTCGAGGGGCCTTCGAGGAAGCCGTGCATCCCTAGGGCTTTGAGTCGGAAGCGGTGTACGCCGTGGATGCAGGCAAAGGCATGGTGTGGCTCTGCCGGACCTCCGGACTGGCGTCGCAGGTGGGCTACTGCAGCACCCTGCGTGACCAGGACGTGTTCGACGAGCCATACGCAGCCAAATGGCTCGTGACCCCAGTGCCCATGCAGACGCTTCGTATGGCGCACATCAAGGAGCTGAATGTCGGCCACACCCATGTGGCTGCACGCGCATCCACGGGAGAAATGTACACGTGGGGCACGAACCCGTACGGACAGCTTGGCCTCGACCACAAGGTCCACGGCCGGCAGCTACCCTTCGTCGTCGGTGTCACCGAGACGTACACGACCGTTGCCATGGGCGTCGGAACACAACACTCGCTTGCGGTTTGCGATAATGTCAAGGAGCAGGATGGCGTTCTCTTTGCCTGGGGCGGCAACGCACACGGCCAGCTCGGCCTTGAAGCATGCGGTGCGTCTTGGCCAATGAAGAGCGCGTTATTCTACTGCGTGTAGAGCCGAGTTTCGCCCCACAGCGCGTCGTTGCGCTGCAAGGTATCAACGTGCGCAAGGTAGCGTGTGGCGCCATGCACTCTGTCGTGGCAACAAATCTCGGCG
The DNA here is from genome assembly GCA_002081595.1 of Achlya hypogyna. Lineage (NCBI taxonomy): Eukaryota > Oomycota > Saprolegniomycetes > Saprolegniales > Achlyaceae > Achlya > Achlya hypogyna. Next base: position 197,206 of record JNBR01000075.1, on the reverse strand, counting down.
AAGTGTATGCTTGGGGGTGCGGTGATGGCGGTGCGTCTGAAGCTTCGAGGGCCTTGTTTCGAGTGCTCTCTAGGGCGCCTTGGAATCACCGATACAATGGCCGTGTCAGCACCGCGCCGCATCGAGTCGTTCGTGCCGCCCCTGCACTGTGCAATTGCCGTTGCCTGCGGCGCCTGGCATTCGGCCGCCATCCTTTCCGACAGCCCTTGCGCCTCTGCGGGGATGGTACCACCTCAAGTCCGCAGTGCTTTCATTGCTCTGTAGGTGTTTACGTGGGGCACAGGCGTCTACGGTCAGGTGTGAGAAGGCCAACTCGCCCGAGCATGATGCGATCGTACTTAGCTCGGCCTTGGCAGTGCCCAAGTCGCTCTGGTACCGCAGGTGGTCCCACTGCCGCCGATGAAGGCGCTCGGCGATCCGTTCGAGCTCGTGCAGAGCGTAGCGTGCGGCACGCAGCACATGGCGGCACTCACGGTTGTTGGCAACGTGTACACTTGGGGTAGCAAGGACGCTTTCAGCCCGCTTCCTCGGGTAGTACCGTCCAAAGAGCGCTCCAAAGGCCGGATTTCCTCCAGTGAGCCACATTCTGTAGCGAGCGGTCCTCACAGCACGGCCTAGTTGCCTGTGGTGCGTCGTTTACGGTCTTTTGCACGCTCCCAATGGACGAGACAACCTACGAAGCACCGCAGCGACACCTTCTCTGGTCCACCACCAGGAGCCAAGTACCGAAGATCGACTTGAGTTCGGTTCCGCAGGCATTATCGTTGCTAGCTGCCGTCAATGTCATCCCTCGGTACGTTGTGGGCTTTCAGCGGTCTTGGACGAGCCGGTCACGTTAGGCTTCAGCCAGAAGCCGAGCGGTACCAACAAGATCAAGCTGCTCAAGACGAGGACGACCGCATTGAAGCGATGGACCTTGAGACGTGGCTGCACCCGCGGTACGATAGACTGCCTCCCTAAATGCCTTATGGGGCGGTAGCTGTCGGCTGTGTTGGCACTGTCCTGGGTTCCAGATCACATTGACCAAAATGAAGCTCTGCCGACTCTGCAAACACAACCGCGAATTCCATGGTACTTAAGTGCCTCTCTTCCTTATTCGCATGGTCAACCCCAGGTCCACGAGATGGCCCGATGACGCAGTATGAGGCGGTGCGCAAGGTCCAAAGCAAGTGGCGCCAGCGCCAAGGCATCAAGTACTTCCACAACCTCTTCCTGGAGCGGGTGCAGCGTGTTTTCTCCATTCGCCACAACCAGTTCTTTTACTACAACACGTGCAACAAAGCTAAGACGTGGCTACGCCCGTCATTGTTGCCGACGCACCTCGACTTCCCGATCCGAGACCCTGACGACCAGTACATTCGCCCCCCATACACGCGCGACGATGCCGCCAGCGTCATCGCTGCTCTGTATCGCGGCTGGAAAGCTCGCAAGGTTGTACACGAGCGAATTCGAGCTCGCTTCGAACGTTGCACTGACCGCACGGGGCGAGTTTTCTACCGGGACCGCCGTACAAACGCCACCCGTTGGGACCTTCCACTGGAGAAGCGAATGCACCACGGCCACACCAAGGCCAAGACGCCGACGACACAAGATGCAGCAGTTCTAACACTTCAGCGGTGGTGGCGCGGCGTCCTGGTGCGACTAAATGTCGAGGCGCTCGTTCGGCGCATCTACCGAGCTCTGCTGGACCCTGCGACGGGCAATACGTACTATTACAACACGAGGACGAAACAAGTTACGTGGACGCGCCCGCGGTACTGTCGCAGCGACGGCAGGTGTACGCAACTCGGCGCATAGGTGGTTAAAAGAAGTCCGCCAACGCAAGCGCCGGCATGTATTTACAGAGGAGGCGGCGGCGGAAACTCTCCAGCGCATGTACCGTGGCCGGCTCGCTCGCCGTCTCCTTCGGCAGCTTCTGCAGAAGCGCTTCCACAAGGTGTGGGACCCCGCTGCGGAGAAGTTTTACTTTATCGATGGCGAAACCGGCACCGCTGCGCCCGACGTTCCGAAGCTTGGGATCGGGTTCGATCAAGTGGTGCCTTTGCATCGGAAGAGACGGAAGAAGAGAGTGCTCACGCCCGACATGGCGGCACTGCTAGTGCAAAAGGCGTATCGGGTCCGCCAGGCCCGTCGTGCTGCTGCCCAGCGCGCCAACCGATTGGTGTGGCTACTCAAGGGCGCGCAACCTCATGACACCGGCGTAGATCGAGCAGATCTGGGACCCGGTGTCCCAGGCCTACTTCTACCACAACAAACAAACCCACGCCGTGTCGTGGGTCAAGCCGCAGTTTTGGGTTGACAGGACATCCACGGCGACGCTTGCGTCGCAAGGGAATGCAACGACTGACGACAAAGAGAAGCCACAAAACGCAAACACTGTCAATGATTCCGCGACTTCTTTGCTACAGTTGACGAAGTCCCGGCGCAGAGAATACATGATAACGGATGAGAACGAGGCCGCCCTTCTTGTACAGACGCAGTACCGACGGCGCCACGCAAGCCAGCAATGCAAAGCAGTACTTCTTGCCCGCTTCCAGCGTGTCCTTGACCCAAACACACAGCGGTGCGTCGTGGGCAGACGGTGGACGTCACGATAAATACCTTAGGTACTTCTACTACGACAAAGAGACGAGCACGTCGCAGTGGTCAGCGCCCAAAATCCTCCAAGAGCTCATCAAATCACCGGTGCGCCCACGTGCGTCTCAGGAAAACGCCGCCGTGCGCATCCAGGGCATTTTTCGCCTTCGCCGCGCCCGCCGCGAAGCAGTTGCCCTCGCGCAGTCCAACTACGAAAAAGTGTACGACGGCACCATCGGCGCGTACTACTACTTCAATACCAAGACGGGGGAGAGTCAGTGGACGAAACCAAAGTGTTTTCACAATGCCGACGCTACTGTGCACGTCGACGTGCACGGGCAGCTCGTACCGACCTCACTTGCGGACGACAACACAGCCGTCCAACCTATTTAGAATCTGGCGAAAGTTGCCCAGTTTGCGAACAAGAAAGTGGCTACAATGGCAATGTCATTTGTGGTTTAAAGCTGGTTTAGTAGTCAAAGAGTGAGCCAGTCAGTCTGAAACGAGAAGCTTCGCCACGAGTCCAAAGTGGTCGCTTGGATACAATGTGGTATCGTTGTTGCAGCACTCGTTGCCGACGACACGCACCGTCTCGGGGGCCACCTAGGATCAGCGTTAGCGTGCACGAATTAAATCGCACATACGTTGCCGCAGACAAAGATGTAGTCGAGTGTCTTCTCCGAGCCGACATCCTTTGTGGAGGACTCGAGGCCTTGGTGAAAAGTTTTCTCGGGCTCCGTACTGTGTACGAGTTTGTGAGCGCTGCGGAAGCCAAACGACTCAATGGCGCGGTAGCAGGCGCTGTCGGGGACGCAGTTAAAGTCACCGACAACGACGACCCCAGCGACGTCCTTCTTGCTAGTTAGCCATTGAAGCGTCTTTGTGGCTTGGTAGACTCGAATGTCTTCTTCATCATCGCCCGACGAAAGGTGTACCGTTGCCACGAGAACGCGCTGACTGCCCACCGTTATGTGCATGCACTGAGCCACCTTCCAGTCCGACAAGAGCAACGTTTCATGCTCACGCGGTCTACCATGGATCAGTGAGGGTATGATTCCCAGGAGTGACATCGTACTGGAGTGCCTCCGGAGCGAGGAGAGCTGTGCCAAAGACCCAGGCGGTGCCGAGCCCGACAAAAGTAGCGGCTCGGAGTAGAGCGTGCCGGTAAATGGCTTGGGTGTACCGCCCAAGGATAGCCCCAAGCCAATGGCGGTTAAAGAGCGCACATGCGTCGTAGAAAAGGCCAGCCAGAGGGTTGCCACCGCGGAAGAAGACACCAAGAAGAGGGATGGACTCGAGGTACACGCGTGCGCCGGGCGAGGGGAAGGCAACTACCGCGCGGCACGGCGAGCTCAAAAGAGCGGCGATGTCGTGGTGCTGCCCGACGCGATGACCAATGTTCACCTCCTGCAGCGCGAAGACGTCGGCGCCCGTCGACGCAAGCGCAAGCTCCAGGTGCGGGCGCCGCTCGTCCCAGCGGTCGAGAATGAAGCGGATGTTGTACGTACAGAGCGTGAAGGAGGCCATTATGGCAATGTCGACCAGCGCGCCTTTCCTCCGCGGCGCTTGGTTGCGTCACCACGGCTGGATCCGACCAATCAGAGCGAGGCAACCTCGATGCTTGCGTAAGCCCTCAAGGACTGTGGGGTGACTGCGGGTGCGTGTCCGGCGTGAGCCCTGAAATACACTGTGTGCACTCTCCAAGCACCTTGGCACATTAAAGAGGCGGGACCGCGCCGTTCTCTCTTTGACAGGGTACCGAAATGCGGGTGAAGAAAGGAATAGGGGTAGGGTACTTAGGGCTATTCAATCGAGACCCCTATTCAGTTGCAGGAGTGGTGCGCAAGAGATAGTTAGGTATAGAAGGTGTCTTATCCGTGATTAGGCGTTTCCACGCTCCTCAATAGGACCGAGAAGTGGCTCAATTTTCCATTAGGTTGGATATTTCTACCCAGTCGAACTAGTCTTTGACAGCCCCGACTGGTCACAGTTTAATCGACTTAACCCTTTCGTGCCAGAGGCTGTTTTGGTCCTTGGATCGTGAGCTTTTGAGGCGAAGCAAAATTATGTGAGCAGCGCCAGTTCAACAACGTTAGCTACATCACTATGAACGACAACGCTATACATTATGAATCACGAAGAATCCCCCATGTAGCACTCTCTTAAATTAACACCGTGTTCTTCAGGATGAACAGTCATACTCTCCTAGTGAATAGAGGGTTCCTCATGCCGCAGGCAGCAACATCGCTTTATGGTTTCGCTTGTTGTAGCTTTGCTGCACCGTCGAACATAATGACGTGGCATTCCCACATCTCACGAAAACTTCACTTTTTGAGGTTTCGCAGGCATTTGGGAAAACCGCGCCTTAAAGAAACATCAGCACGAAAGTGATCATACAATGTGTAGTCAAAGCGGTTGGCACAAGCGCACGTACACAAGGCATCAGGGGCTCATGCCCTTTCGGTCGTGAAGGCCCTTTATGTTAACGTCAGGTGCACTTTAATGTTGCCACTTCAATCCTTCGACATCCGGATGCCACAAGGCAACCGGATTCCGCATTTGTCTCGTTGACGTCCGCCACCCTGCGGGACCGAGACTCATGTCATCGATGAACCGAAGAGCTCGATGGCCGACGCTCTGCCTCGTCCTTGCCGCACTGTCCACGATAGCCGTAGCACACAAGCCCGCTGCGTACGCACGTTTGCTGACCCGCTTCTCACACGACACATAGAGCATGCTCGCGGGAACTAAGCCGCGAGGCCATGCAGTTGCTTGAACTCGTACGACAACCTATTGCTGCGAGCGTGCAACCTCATGTGCACCTTGTAGCACGTGTACCGGCCCGCAGCGCAGCTGAGCTACGTCATGCCGGCGCAGTGTCCGCTCGCGACGGATCAAGTGTTGTTCCTCGAGCACGTAGCGCCAGCGACTCATGATGCATCTCTCAGCTTCAGCCTGTAGGAGTCGCGCAAGTACCGCGTGCACGCAAACCGGTGGAAGTGCGGCTATTGCAACAAGCAGTTTCGTGGCGAGCACTTCCTCGACCAGCACATGGACGCGAAGCACACACCCGAAGATGTCTGAGTTCATCGGTGACAGCGCGCTTATTCCTCGTAGGCGCACGGCCTCTGTATGGGAGACTACTGCGACATCCTCAACTGCCCGTCGGCGCGCGCCCACACCCGCCACGCCAAGTGCAGCCACAACACCGTATTCCGCCGCAAGCAGCAGTGCAAGGTACCCTCCCGTCGGCAACCCGAGGTGCCCATGCTCCTCCAGGCCCTCTTCCAACAGTGTTTTCCCTACGAAGCGCCAGGGATCAACACAATGCGCCGCAGCGACCCGGCCCCCAACATCCTCTTCGGTACGACACTCACAACGCCCAAGTCTGGCACCTGCGCTATATAGAGCACGTGTCCGAGCACGTGTGCGAAGCCATCAACTGCGACGCATACGAGGACGAAGAAGCGCCCTCCGTACGTCCCGAGGGTCCGTCGTCGCACTCACCCGCTTGACAGATCCTCGGCGGCCTTATCATGCTGCTCAAGGTCCTTGGCTTCGTCGCTTTCATCGTTCTTTTGGTTGTCTTCCTCGAACGGTACGCGCTTTGTCCCGACCACATGTTCATCGCTGTTGCGCAGACCGACCAAGACCGTGCGCCCTGATATGCCCCGCCGCGCCAAGCGCTACTGATTCCTCCTATCTACTCGCCAGACGTCTACCTCTACGTTGTTAACTTTAGCCGAACTTCATGGCAACTTCAGCCAGCGACAAGGTCTTCTTCTTGTTCTTCTTGGGCTTGGCGTTGGCGGCCTCTGGCGCCGGTGTCTTCTCGCCCCAAAGGCCATTCGCACCGGCGGCGCCCTTCTTGAGCAGCACGGGCTGCACGCCGACGGCAGGGCCGGCTTTGGGAAGATCGGGGAAGTCGTTTTTGTTGCGGCTCGGCACTTTGTTTGGTTGCCGCGCGCGGCTGATATCAAGGCCCTCCATGCCGTAGACATCTTCCTGGGGAACGACCTGGATCTTGGTGGTCGCTGGTGTTGCGCCGACAGCAACGGTTGCCACCGACACTGGGTCACTCCAGCTCGCACTCGAGCTCCACGTGTTGGCGCTCTCGGCGGCCGCCTTTGTATTGCGGCTGCGCGCGCTGAAGCCATCAGTGTTGTGCACGACGAGATTCATCTTGGGGCCTCCCTTGTTCTTGGGCACCGCCTGTGCACCCACCTCCTTGAAGACGTTGGACCAGCCGGACGCCGAGGCCTTAGGCATTTGCTGCTTCTTGGCCGTCTTCTTCGGTGCCGGTGCAGGGGCTGCAACAGGTTGCGGGGCCGGCCACGACTCCTCCGTGAGCGCAGGGGCAGCCACTCGCCGTCCGAGAACGTCCGCTGTCGACAGGCGCGCGGGCGACGTCGCGGAGGCCCGGACGGGGGAAGCTGCGGGGGCCGGCGCTGCCACCGGCGCGGTCTCGATGGGCGACGGTGTGGCTGCAGTCGGCGCAGCAGCCGCTGATTTGGCCGCGGGCTTCTTGCCCTTGGTCTTCTTGCCTTCGTGCAGCGCCATGACCTCGGCTACCTGTGCAGCGTCGGGCAGGAGGTCCATGAGCTTGGGGAAGAGCCGCACAAAGTCGTCCGGCCGGAACATGGCGCGCGCGAGGCTGTAGAACGACACGGCAGGAATATCTTTCTGCCGGTACTTCTTGCACACTTCACGGAACTGGATGAATTTGGCCTCGCTTCCTAGCGCCTCTTGGATCAGGTCGACGACCGAAACCTCGGGCTCGACGATCGGGGCCGGGGCAGCGACGGGGGCGGGGGCGGCGGCCGCAGGCGCAGGTTTTTCCTCCTCGTCGTCGGCTTCCAGCCGGTCCGAGAGCAACGTCGATGCCTTCTTCTTCTTGTTCTTCTTGGGCTTGACGAAGCGCATGAGCGGGTTGTTGGCCCCGAGCGCGTTGGCAGCCTGCGCCAGCTCGGGGTGGTCCCAGCCGTCGCTGCCGTGCATGTGCGCCAGCATGGCGGGCGTCGGTGGCGGCACGATGGCGTTGCGGTAGCCGGCGGCAGGCGGCGACGTCGCGGGCGCCAGCTCGGGGAAGTCCTCCTGACGCGGCGTGCGCAGGTTGTTGGAGCTCTGCCAGAACGTCATGTTGTATGAGGCGTCGGCGGCGGAGAGCGCGGGGAAGTCGGCGACGGTGATATTGGGGTCTGCGCGGCTCGGGAGCATGCCGGCCGCGAGGAGCTCGTCCTCGCGGAAGCCGTAGCCCGTATAGGCCTCGCGGCCCTCGCGCGCGTCGCCGCGGCGCACAGAGAAGTTGACGTCGATCTTTTTGCTCGTGCGGATGTGCGGGTGGGCCGAGGCCATGTGCGATTGGAACTGAATGTGGTCCTTGAAGACGATAAACTTCTGCGCGAGGCAGGACGGCTCCTCACACAGGAAGTGCTCAGCGCGGAAGTGGTTCTCGAGGTCGTTGTAATCCTTGTAGTACCGGTTCTCAATGCCATGGCCGTGGAGACAGATCTCGCACTCAAAGTGGTTCTTGCGGAGGTGCTCGTAAAGCTCATTGTTCGAGTAGAACCGAGAGGCGCAAAAGTCGCATTTGGGGTGGCCCATGAAGCCCTGCTCGGGGTTGCCCTTGTTCGTGTGCTTCTTCAGAGCTTCCTTGGAGAAAAGGGTTTGCTCCTGGATAAAGAGGTTGTTGTGGTCCACGCAGATGTCACAGAACGATTGTCCGTGCTTGCTGTTCAAGTGGTTCTTAAGCGCGCCGTAGTTGGCAAACGTTGCCTTCTTGTCGTTGCACTTGGACACGGGGCACGCAAACGATCGCATCGCTTGGATCGCTTTATAGTTGTCCTTGAGGAAGTACATCGCCGACGCCTCGTCGTACACGTGCGACGGACCGATGTTGTCGCCCCAGTCTTGAAAGCTTTCAAACGTCCGAGTATCGTCCTCGACGCAAATGACGCGGTTCATGTCGGTCTTACACAAGGAGCAATGGGTGTTCTTGAGGATCTGCCGCATGCGCAGCACGCAGAGACTGCAGCACCCGTGATGGTTGCACGGGCCAACGGTCTGGAAGCGGGTCACATTGTCAATGCTGTGGCAGCACACCAGGCATGGGTTCGACGCCGAGCTCACACGGCGCGGGCGCATGGTTGTCGGTGGCTGGGAAATCTCAAAATGGGGACATCCGCCTTCGCCCCCGGATGGGGGTACCCTAAAACGCGCTTTCCCTTTACAACTAGTTTAACGCATGAAAAACGCATTGTAAATTTAGATATTCGCTTAATCTAGTACAGTAAGATCTGATATTGGTTCAATTGGCTGCGCTTGTTCCGCTACCAAGCGAATACCTTCCCGCACAATGCATTCCTCAAGGCTGCAACTAGAATCACTTGCTTTTGGTTGCTATAAAGCCCAACCACACTCTGCGGAACAGCGTGGGAAGAACTTGGCTGTGCGAATACGATTGGCGCACAACGTACGATGAGTTTAACGTGGTTTGAACCTGGGTCGAGTGGGTTCAATGGCGCGAGGCCCGAGTAACGTTCCGCAAAAGTTCGGTTGATGGCACCATCACTCTGGGCTTCGGCGCATATCCAAACCAAGATTGGTAACAGCCCATGGCACCACCGGCGGGCGTCCTGCGCAGCGCAGACGTCCAGCGCGTGCGGGCACGCATGGCTGCCGAGGAGGACGCGCAGCTGTGGTGGCGCCACGCCAAGAAGAAGCATGTGGTGACGAGCCCAATCCAGAAGGCGCTCGAGCGCGAGTTGACGCTGGATGAAGAGCGGGATTGGATGAAGAAGCACAAGAAGACGCGCAAGTTCGAGTTCACGGGTGCGGAGAAGCGCATCTTGCGGCAATGGTTCGATGTGTTGGATGCCGACCATTCGGGTACCGTCACCACGGAGGTATCTACTTTCTTCGAAGGCAGCCGCTTAATGAACGGTAGGAGCTGCAAGACACACTGCTCACGCTGGGACTAGCATCGACCGCGGACGAGACGCAAACCATTGTTAATATGATCGACACAGACGGAAGCGGCTCGGTGGACTTTGACGAGTTCGTACTTGCACTCATGCCCCAATCGGACAAAGAGGGGGCGAGCGACTACGCACGGCGCGAGCGCTCATTCCTGGGCCTAAAGCGAAGCATGGAGGCGCAGACAAAGGGACTCCTTGACGCCAAAACACACGTCTCCATCGAGCGACGCAAGTTCCTCGTCAACACCATCACATCGCGCAAGTGCGAAGACATCGATGTGGCGGTGAGCCACGCGCTCCAAGAGACCACCAAGAAGCGCGCGCCTCAACGGCCGTCCGTCAACACCCTCCGCCTCGACGGCCTCAACGATGTCTTCCGCCGATCAGCGGCCGCCAGCGTACGCCGTCGTCCCCCGCGCTGTTGTCACTCTGCATGTAGCAAGCCCGACTGAACGCCGCGCGACAGTCCGTGAAGCCCCCCGAAGACATGGCCGCAACGCAGGCCGAGGTGGCCCGTCGCCTGGAGGAGCAAGCTCGGCTGCGTGGAGGCTGCGGCAGCGAGCAGGCGGTTTATATGTCATCGACGCGGTTGCCTCTCATCGTGTCGCCGGTGCGCGCCATTTCCGAGAAGCGCATGTTGTAAGCTGCTGTACAGTGGGAAAGTTGCCTTATTTAAGTCGGACACAATGAAGGGGGAGCACTTCGCCGTGGCCCTGGAGCACAAACGGTGCCACTTTGTTCTTGACGTGTTGAGCGACGTCCGCCATGCGCTAGACAGAATGGGCGGGTCCCGGCAATGCGTGCAGCGTACCTTGGGCAGCTGGTTGCAAAGGTCGTACCGGTACGTTTTGTACTCTTGGTCGAGCTGCAGCATGGCGTCGTAGCGCGCAAACATCGAAAGCGACGTCAGCGCGGGCGACGATGCGTCCTGGAAGAGCTTCTCGGCGTCCTCCATTGTGGGTACGACGATGCCAGTCTCGTCTTCGTTATCGCTTTCGCTGTCGCTCAAAGCTTCGATGGCCGGTGTTGCCGTCAGTGCAAACTGCGGCGCGCATGCTGGCAGCTCCCAGAGCCCTCGCCCGTCCTCGCTGTCGGTTGTGTCGTGCCAGGCCAGGTGCAAGAAGTAGGGCAGCCGGGTGCCGAGGGACACCGTACCCGCCGCGAGCCCCAGCGCCGAGATTACTGACTGCGGTACGTCGCGCGGCCGCAGGCGCGGCCGCAGAGCGTACGCGGGGTCCGTTTCCACGGGTGTGGCGCCCATGGGAGCGTACACGCGCAACGAAGCGGGTGGCAGGCAGAAGAGCGTCTTGCGCACGGTGAGCGGCCAGTGCAGCGTTTCGTTGGCCACGGCACGGGGGGCGGCGTCGGCGTCTTTCGGCGCAGTTGCTCGCGGCGCCCGCGTGCCAGCCTCATGATGCGCGCCAGACCGCATCTTGCGCGAGAGTTCGAGCGGTACGTACTGCGGAATGGGCAGCAGCGGGTGCGGCTTGTAGCCTGTGAGATCTGCCTCGTGGGGCACGTGCAGCGGGTACAGGTCGAAGTCGTTGAAGACCGTGTCGATTGTCGTCGCAACAGGGAAGCGCAGGCGGGAGTCGCTCTCCATGTACACTGGAAACGAGCTCAGCTGGTGCGACATCGTGGTCTCCTCGCTGCCTTCGGTGCGGCTGCTAAGCTTGCGGCCGGATGAGGCGGTTGACGAGGACACGTTCATGAGCGCGAGCTTCCAGTCGCTAGCAAGTCGCTCAGACGTCTTCCCGGCGACGGGTTCATGTACCGCTCAACCATCCGTCGCACCTCGGCGCGGCTCGAAGCCGGGCCGAGCCACGCTTTAATCTTGCGCAGTCGCTTGGTCACGCGCTGTCGTACGATGCACGTCGAGACGACTTGGATGAAGTGGGCGAGGGTCTACACGCTGGTAAGCGGACGGTGATTTGGGCAGCAGACACCCGCTTCCGTTTGGCCCAGAGATCGTTCTTGTACTCGTTGAAGTCAGGCGTCGAGGCCGGGACGTAGCCGGCAGGGAGCACGGCGCGGGTGGCGGGCGTCGAGTGGGCTGCGGCGCCGTGGCTCACAAACGTTCGTCGGAGGGCGTCTCGTTCCTTCTCCTCCTTCTCGGCTTGGTTGAAGGCGCGGATCTGGCGGATGGCATCGATGCTTTCGGGTGCGAGGAGGTCGTCGCCGATGTACTCGCGGTTGCTCTGGAACTCGAGGTCCTTCTCCATCTTGTTGATTTCCTGGAGATCCTACTTTGCCCTTTGAGCCAAGCGCAATTTTGAGCGACACTCGACCTGCAGAAACACGAGCTCTTGGAGCTGGCGCGTCGTGGGCTTGTTTGTAGCTGACTCCTCCATGACGATGACGTCCAGGGACAAGCGACCGCCGGCGCCACCCGTCTTCTGCCGCAAAGCTTCTTGCTCCGCCTTTTGCCGCTTGCGCAGAGCGCGGTTCTCATCGATGGCCTTCTTCAGGTCCTTGGGTTTGAACTTGCCCGCTTGTTGCGTGAGTATGAACGTCGTCGCGTGCACACTGTTGAGATCCTTGGGAATCTTGAGTCCATCCACGATCGTCACACCCGCCTCCTCCTTAGAGACAGGTGGGGCGGCTTTGGGCCTCGAGGGCTGGGGCGGCTTGACTGGCTGCTCGACGACTTGGTCCACCTCAGCATCGACTTTGGATTCTTCGGGTTCGTCGGTTTCCGGCCCCGTCAGGCCAGGCGCCGACGAGCCCGAGATGACGCACGTCTGGGGCGTGTGGTTGAATTGTGAAATGTGCAAGACGATCTCGCTGAAGACGTTTGCGAGCACGATCGGGTGAAAGGCTACAGTGATAGTCACGGAGCCGTTGGCAGGGATGATGCCCGTGAGCGGCTCAACCACGATGGAGCTGTGCGCTACGACCACTTCGATGCGAAACTCGAACTCCATCGGGACACTGCACGACAGCTTTAGGAGCCTCCGCGAGAGGCGTCCAAGCGGCTGCGTTCCGAAGTGGATGCTGGACGGAAATGCCACCTATATCCCTCTCAATGCGGCGTCATGTATCAAGCGGTCGTACCTTGTTAACGACAGGATACCCGTGCAATGGAATGAGAAAGTTGCCGTCGGCGCTGTGGACTTTGATGCAGTCGTAGTAGTATTTGTACTCGGTTGGCGTGAACGTCACGAGGAGCTCCTCGCTCACGCCAGCGAAGATGTTTCCTTTGCGCTCATACGTGACGTGGAACGGGGGCTCCGTGGGCACGAGCAGATGCAGTCGTGTCGTGCGTGTCGATTTATTGAGAATGCGGACCTTCTGCGTGTGGCCCGAGTGCAACTGGAAGCCGCCGAAGTGCACAACTTGTGGCACCGCCTCTAGCACCGCATTGCAGCTCACTAGCGCAAACTGTTGCGACACAAGCGGTCGTGTGAGTTTTGGATCGGTCGGCCGCTCGCGTGCCGCGACGATGTCCATGCCCCTTCGTCCCTTCCTGCGATCTTGCCGAATGGAACGACTTATTTGCGGCATTTCAATTAAATTCGGCGTTTGGCACTTTTAAATTCGGCGTTACAATCATCACACTTTTGTCGGGAAATCATGTCAGTCGCCAGGGCCCCCGGAGGCGTGCTCCTCCAGCGGACGACTCTTAATACAATGTACTACTTATACTACGAAGAAGCTCAGTGCCTGGTGCTTGAGCGCCTGATTATGATATCGGAGCACACAACAAAGCACATCTTTGGGCTGGCAGATTCTTCGAGGCGCAAGGCGACAGGAACGCAACGGCAGGCCTCTACCAAAAAGGGTGCGGGCCTCTGGAAGGATTGCATTGTAGTAGCGTACTTGAGGCGACGAAAGCCCACCAATGTGCAAGCCGTGATGACGAATGCCGGGAGCATGACAATCGGCTATCATGACGCAGCCTTCAAGAATTAGATGATGGGACGTATTGTAAATTTTGCTGTCCTTTGTAAGAGTGCATACGGTTAATAACAGAGACATTGCATTACCGGTACCTTCAACGCTCGGTGTGCAGAGCATACAGTATTGTATGCATCGCGTGGCTGCATGAACATGTCGCGGTGGCTAGCGCACATGCACCGCAGGCGCCACGTTGTCCGCTTCTTTGGCACCGCATCGAGTCCTGTCGAGAGACATTTACATGTATGAATCCTTGAAAAGGTTGGTTTTGGTTAGCCTCTCCTTGAAGGGAAGGCGGGCGGTCATTCGAAAAAATTGCGATCTTGCTTGAGCGATGGACTCAACGACAAAGAAGCTGGCGCTCGCGGCCGCGGGGGCCGGGGCGGCCTACGTCCTCGATAAGCACACGCTGGTGTCTCACGATCTCATGGAACATTCTGCGCTCATTGGGGTCCTCCTGAAGATGCGGTACCTTGCTTATACGAATGCCCGTGTGCCCGATATTTGGGAAGAGCTTGCAGACCGCATGCCGTCCAAGGATATGATCACATTTGAAGGCACGTCGTGGACCGCAGCCCAGCTGGATGAGTTCATGAACCGCGTTGGCCATTGGGCGATTTCGGTTGGGCTCGTGCCCGGGTCCATTGTAGGGCTGCTTATGGAAAACCGCCCTGAATTCGTCGCAATCTGGATGGGCCTTGCCAAGGTCGGCGTGGTTGCTGCGCTCATTAATACCCACGTCGCGTACGACGGTCTTCTCCACTGCATCAAGATCTCCAAGGCTTCCTTCGTCATCTTTGGCGCTGAATGCGCCTCCAAGATGAACTCAGTTGCGGACGCTCTATCCGATCGCCGCCTCTTCTGCTACAGCGCAGGTTCTGTCCTCGCCACCGTCGCTGCCCTCACACCTGAAGTCCAGACGCAGCCGTGCCCGTGCCATCGTACGCATCGGCGTTCCATTACTCGCTCAAGGAGGTATCGTGTGTCCGTCCCCCTCGATCCATGCGCGCGATGGTCAAGACGAACGACATGGTGCTCATGATCTACACCAGCGGAACGACGGGGTACAACCTCCTTTGCTTATGACGGACGTTACAGTAGTCGCTAGGATGCCCAAGGCAGCTCGCATTGAACACTCGTCCGTGATGCTGCGGTCCATGGCCATGGTGGTCAAGACGGGGGCTACGGTGCACGACCGGCTCTACTGCCCACTACCGCTGTACCACACATCGGGCGGCAACCTCGCGGTCGGCATCATGCTCTTCGCCGGCACGACGCTCGTGCTCTCGCGGCAGTTCTCGACGTCGCGCTTCTGGGGAGAAGTCCGCACCAACAAGTGCACGATGATCCAGTACATTGGTGAGATGTGCCGGTACCTTCTCAACGCGCCACCGAGCGCCGGCGACCGCCAGCACAAGGTGCGCATGGCCGTGGGGAACGGGCTGCGCCCAGACATTTGGTCCCCTTTTCAAGACCGCTTTGGCATTCCCGCCGTCTGCGAGGTACGTGCGCCCCTCAATGTGTCGCGCCACGTCCGTGTGCGTAGTTCTACGGAGCAACCGAGGGAATCGCAGGCTTTATGAACGTCTGTCGGAACCGGGCTGAACGCGGTGCGCACTGCGACTTCCGACAGGGCTTAAATGTAGTTGTAGGTCACCTCGGGAAGACAGGGGCCGTCGCCAACCTCATCGCCGGCTACACTGTCGTCAAGTACGACGTCGAAAACGACGAGCTCATGCGGTACGGCGTCGCGGCCTCATCGCCGCGCCTGATACCAATCCTAGAACGCCCGAAGGCTTCCTGAAGGAGTGCGACTTTGACGAAGTCGGGGAGCTTGTTGTGCGGGTGCGCATGAACGACCCGTCGTTCAAGTTCCAAGGCTACTACGATAACAAGGAAGCTGACTCGAAGAAACTCGTTCACGGTGCCTTTGCCAAGGTACTGTTCGCAACGAATGACTCTCACGGGAGCCCAGGGCGACACCTACTTCCGCACGGGTGATCTCTTCCGCTACGACCGGCAGCGCCGGTGGCATTTCATGGACCGCGTCGGCGATACCTTTCGATGGAACGGCGAGAACGTCGCGACGAGCGAGGTGGCTGAGACACTGTCGTCTTTTCCGGGTCTCTCAGGTACAGGCCAGAAGTGAGCAATTCTCATGCCTCACAGACATCTGCGTCTACGGTGTGAGCGTCCCAAACCGCGACGGCCGCGCCTGCATGGCGGCCATGGTCTTCGACGAGCTCGATCTGGACGCCTTCGCAGCTCACTGCACCCTCAAATTGCCGTTTGTTTGCTAAGATTGCCCTTGGGGCTCACTCTGGCATAGAGCGTACGCTGTGCCGCGGTTCCTCCGTCGGCTTCCCGCCATGGCCGTGACGGGTACGATGAAGCACGAGAAGGCCAAGCTGCGGGCGCAGGGCACGGACTTGACCAAGGTCGATGGCGACGCGCTCTACTACCTGGAGAAGGAGGCGGGAAAGGCGCGATACATCCAGCTCGAGCCAAGCAACTACCACCGCGTGATGACGTCTTCGCGGCTCTGAGCGTAGGATAAACGTGATAACGCTGTTTGGACCGAAGGATTCCATCGGTATGCATAACGTGGAGGCCGGAAGAATGGACTGACTGCTGGCAGGAAGTTGAGGCAACTGGCACCATCCTCGCCCTCAAGTAGCCTCAACAATCCCGCCGAGATCTCGGCGCAGGAAGAAGCCAATTGCTGGCATCTTTGCACGGATCGAAATGGAGCGTGCTGGTGAAGCCACCGAGACGATTGGGCCTGTGTCCGTCCCCGTGATCTGCCTGTCAGGTGGTGGGACTACCTACATTCCGTCATCACTTCGTCGCCATTCGGGTCTCAGCACTTGGTGCCGTGTCAAAGAAAAGGCGCGCCATTTGCCGTTGACGCAGCGCCATGTCGCTGGATGCAGGGTGTCCACGATGGCTTGCGGCATCCTTGTCTTTGTCTAGAGCTCGTGCAATTGTCAAAGCCATCGAGGGCGTCGTCCGTGAAGGAGCGCACCAGTGCATGTCCAACTCGGAGCTCCCTTTGGGGATGTGCCGCCGATTATGCTAGTTCGTCCGTGGTCGTGGTCAACTTATGCGACAGAAATTATTTCCAAATAAAAATCGTTGGCAATCAACGATGATGAACGCGGCGTTGGCTGTAAACGACGTCGGTACCACCCGGCTGTGCTTACGAGCAGCCGTGTCTCTCAGTTCCCCCCATCTTCCCCCGTTATCGAGGAACACGCTGGGCCCATGGACGGCACCAGCCACCCCGTGCAGCAAAGCACAGATATCCACGCAATCTTGAACAGTGACATTAGCTGGTGTCTTTCCTTCCCTGCCCACGGTGGCGCCCAGTTGAACCGACTGGACACGAGTGACAGCGGCGGCTCCTGTCCATCGTCGTCAGACATGCTCACAATGTCTAATCGCACCCAATCTCTACCGCACCAACGGCATGTGGTCGACGCGAGGTTGATCACGCACGCACAGCCGTAAGCAAGCGTCGAAGAATCCAATGTGTCTAGTCTACCTGCGTCCGAGGCAAGGGGTGCCGAGTACTGAGCCGCGGCTCCATTACGCCGAGTTGCGTGTTTCCCATCTCGACTCGACCCCGTGGATTCAATTTCCAATCCGTGTGTGACATAAAGGACCGCGCAGAGAACGGCCCCCCATTGGGTCGTGGACTTCGAACTTCGGTTGGTAGCATACAGACAGCGAGACAGCAAAGGGCAATGTGCGAGAAACTTCGACGAAGTTCAACGGTGGGGGGCTCAAAATTCCAGCCGACGGGCCTTTGCAACAGATCGCGCCCCACGTGGTGGCGGATGCGAGATCTGCGAAGCAATTGGGTCCAGTGCATTCTCCGTTTTCGCCCGCGCTCGCCATGCAGATTTCCGTCGTCTTCCTCGTGCTGTTCGCGCTCCTCGTCGACTTGACCGCAGCCTTCGGCCGCACCAACACCACGGCCGCCCTCAACCACATAGCTGAGGACACGACGTGCGCAGCCATCGACGAGGTGATGGCCCCCGTGTGCGGCGACCGGGCACTGCAATGGGAACACAAGTGTGAAAAGCAGTGCGTGGACGCGGTCGCGCAACTGCTGCGCCAGCCAACCAAGCAGGTGTGCCTTGTGGAGTGGAAGGTCGTAGCGCACTTGCAGGCGACGCAGTGCGCGGACGACCATCCGATGCTCTTTGGCCTTCGCTCCATGAGCGTCACGACGATTGCGTCCGCGATTCTCAGCGTCTTCCTCCTCTTCTCATGCACGAGCTGAGCAAACATCATAGTTGTTAGGATAAACTTATTTTAAGCAAGGACCGCGAGCGCGCGGGCTGAACAGGCGATCGTGCTCAATGTTTCGACACGACGGGCTGACTCGGATTGTTCTCAAGCAGCCACGTCCCGAGCTTGTGAACAGCGTTGAGCCCCATAGGCTTCTCCTTGCAAAGAACGATGAGGCCGCGCGAGAGGACATCGAGGAGCTTTTCATTGCCGACGGGGGCCGTCGTCAAATACGCCTCGGCAGCGACTGCCGTCCCAATGGGCTCTGGCGCCCGCATTCCCGTAAGCGTCGAGTGCAGCTGCGCGTCTTGCGTCGGCGACACGGCAAAGTACAGCGAATCGACGAGGCGAACGCAATCACAAGGGGTCTTGACTAGGCCAGCAGCCGCTAGCTCTGGCTTGGTGAATGCGCGCTGGAAAATGATGTTTTTGGACGTCTGTGTCGCGAGCACGACGACCCCCGCGGGCTCTGCATCGAAGACAGCGACGTGGAAGTCGTCGCCATTGAGGAGCAGGTTAGTGCTGTAGAGCGCACCCGGCCGCTGCATGTCGGTTCACGATTTGGACGAAAACGTCGGGCTAAATTTGGATCGCCGTCAAGGCACAGTTGCGGCATGAGTGCACCGCATGTCGAGGCCGCACCGGTCCATGGGCATGGTACCCGCGTCAGCATACTTGGTCAGCCATTCACGCCCGGGGGCGCTAGGTGATGCCAAGAAGACAAGGCTCACGCTGACATTGGACGCGGCCATTGACGAGAAGGAGCTGGTGACACCGAATTTTCGGTACCGGTTCATCGATGGCAGTAAAAAGACGACACCAGTGGGTCTCTTGGTCCCCCCGTCACGCTGAGAGAACATTCGTAGCCCGTGGGCACGTGGGCGTCGACGACAGCCGAGCCGTCCGCGGCGCCGGTCGCTAAGCTCGCCGTCGTCGACCGACGCAGCAGTCGCGTGTTGCTGGACCAAGTCGACGCCGCGGTGCACGAGACCAAGGTCGTGCGCTACGAACATCACATCGCGGACATGGAGCTCACGGAGGCCATGGCGGTCAAGCTGCACGACAACCCGGTCGTGACGTTCTTTCTTGCAGACCACTCGGCCACGCACGCAACGGCCGAAGTGCGCCATGACACCCACCACGACCCAGCGCCCCCCGCCCCCGTGGGCCGCAACTTCATCGCGTTCTTCGAGCTCGACGTGAGCCCGCTCTTGAGCGGCGACCTCGTCGTCGAGTGCCACTGGGGCGACGGCCACTGTGTGCCCTTCGTGCAGGCACCGGGCCTCAAATCTCTCGTCGCCCGCGTCAAAGTGGACCACGCTCTGGTCACGCCCAAGCTCACGCCGTACTTAAATCCCCTCACGCTGCACCTGCGCAAGGCCTCCCACCTCCCGGGCATTTCGGTCGCCTCCAAACCGTTGTACGAGTACATCACGCCCACGCCACACACAGCGCTCACGAAATGTTGTCTTCCAGCGTTCGCGTCGGTCCGCTTTCTCCAGCACCGCATCGTGCGCACGCCGGGGCTTCTGCAGGTACGTCGTCCCTCGTGTCATCGTCTCAGAGGGGCCACCAGAATGCGTCGGTCGCGTGGCAGTTCAAAACGACCTTTCTTTGCGGGCAGTTCGAGTGGCTCCAGCTCCAGGAGAGCTTTGCGTCCGGCCACGTGTTTGTTGAGGTGCACGACCGTGACATCAAGATCGATAAGGCGTACGAAGCCCTTGTGCACAAGTGGGAGTGCCTCGTCGTGGGCAAACCGCCCAAGGATGCACCAGCTGAAGAGCACTTGCGGCCGCTCGACATCTTTGCTGTCGACGAAATCGCCAAGGCTGACATCCACGCGCTCTTGTTCCAGCAAGCGGGCGACCGCAACACACACGGCCTCGCCACCTTTCGTCTCTATGAGCTGCTCAACACGGTATATTCCAGAGGACAACTCCCGCCGAGCGTCCGTAGACAAACTTGCGCGGCGGAGACAGCCCGCCCTTCATGTCGCTCAAGCTTACGGCGGACGTGGTGCAGCAGAAGCGCCGGCAGCCTCCAAAGGAAGGCTCGGACGACGCCGAAGAAGACCTGACGCAGGTGCCCGCGGCTGTTCGTCAGGGCCCCAATCCTCGTAGATGGAACGGCTCGTTCGCGTCCCAGGAGCGTACCTGCAAAGCCAAACCACGTTCCACTTGGACGTAACGCTTGCCTGCCCGCTCGTGCGGCCATCGCGGCGCCCAAGCGGCCAGCCCACCGCCGCGCCAAAGAGTTTCTTCTCGCGCCTGGTCCTTGTTGTGCCCTACGATGACACAGAGTCGGTGCAGGCCGTGGCCCGCGCCATCGAGCGCGTCAATGGGGCGGCGTTGCCTGGGGCCCCGCTGCGGTCGTACCAGCTGACGCCGGTGCAGAAAGCAGCTTCAGATGCGGGCGATCTCAACATCCTCACGGGTTTCCAGGTGCTCGACACGGACTTCCGCATGATCTTCCTCGAGGGACTGGCGGAAACGGGCATGGCCGTCGCCCACAGCGCCATTCCCCGTCGCAGCCCCAACGCCGCGCACGGCTACCGAATGCTGGCCAATCCCGAAGTGCACTTCACCCAGCGGCTCTACTCGGCCTTCGACGTCGACCTCAAGCGCATCAAGCTGCGCGACCCGCTCCCGGACATCATCAAGCGCCCCGAGCTCTACATGCGCTCCAAAGTGTCGGAGAATTGCTTTCAGGCGCTCAATCGGCTAGAAGGGGTGCGCAAGGTGCACTTCGATTGCTCGCACTGGCGGTCTGAAGCGAGTTTAGGCAAGCCGGCTCGCCGAGCTGAAAGATCTTGATCTGTTCCCTTTGGTGTCCATGCTACTTGAAGTCGAGAGCAAGTATGGCGAGAGCATTACGCTCGAAGACATCCACGGTGTCGACAACGGCAAGGCTGTTATACACCGACGGCTCTCTCTCGACAGCACGATCGGCGCAATGGATCGTCCCGACGTCACCGGGATCGAAGCCCTGATGCAGACGCCGACGCACACTACGGTGCGCCTCAAGGCGGCTACCGATTCCTCGAATCCCGCGTTCGAACTCGCAAAGCGCGAGTGGCAACCCCACGACTACCTCGAAGACCGCCGGTGCTGCTGGTACCAGGAATGCTGCGCTGCTACCTGACCCTAGGCGGGAGAAAGCCCTTGCAGACGAAGCCTACGCTGCAGCCAAGGCCCAGCAGCCGCCACCCGACGACGCACCCGTGTACATTTACAGCGGGCAGAAGCTACGGGTACGCTTGTGCCGGCGGCAAAGCTCGACAGTGTTGTAGACGAAAGACATTGCCAAAGACGCCATGCGGCAGCGCCTCGCTAAAGACCGCAACGCCACGTTCACGGACAGCGAGGAGTTCAACTCGCTCACGTGGAGCCCCGTGGACGAGACGAAGCTTGCTGTGCTGGCCGACGCCGCAAGCAAAGCGTTGTACACGACGCCGACGGGGTTCGTGTACCCGCCCCCGCGGCAGCCCAGCGAATTTTACAAGCACCCCAAGGCGCCGAGTGCCGCGCGGTGCGAAGACCTCGCGTCACCGTGGATCGAGAACTTGTACCACCCCCAGCCGCTCGAGCGCGACTCGGTCGACCTCGGCGACAAGGTGCCGTTCGACAGCCTGCCCTCGAAAGATATGATCTTCGGTGGCACCAACGCCGATGGAACGCCCAACACCGAGTACTTTAAGAGCGTGCACCTCGTTGGGGATGGGCTGGCCCGGGAAATGGAGGAGGCCAAAGCGAAGGAGCACCAGGAGTGGCTCGACAAACTCGTGGTCGACCACGACAACCTTCGCTTCATCGCCCACGGCGACATCATGGGCCAGGGCCGGTCTAAGCCTTCGTCGCTTGATAAGCCCCGCGACATCCTGGACGGCCCACCGCTCTCCAAGCCGATCCGCATCGTGCGCACAGCCAAGCTGCCGAGCGGCAAGCCCGTGCCCCTGGCAGCTGCGCCAGTCTCCATCCTCTGCAATGACTTGTACACTGGTGGCGCCAAGGCCACGCTGCTGCGGGACATCAACTCAAGCGCGTTCCTCGCGCATGATGACGAGGGTCGGCCCAAAGACTTTTTGTTTCCCTACGTCACAGACCTGCTTGTGCCCAAGGTGAACCGCCACACGACGGTGCTCAAGCCGCGCCGCGAGCTCACGGCCGCAGAGCGCTCGGGTCTCCTGTGGCAGAACATGGTCGCGAGGCCGAACCAAGAGTCGCGGTGACGGCCCGCGACGTCGAAGTTCACCGCTCGATGCTGAGCCTGCCACGCGCATCGCCACGACCGCACTAATCGCACGCAACATAGGAAAGTAGTCACTTGATTTCAATATGCCACACCTGGGGTTGCAATTTGTCGGTTCCAGCCGCACTCTTGCGACATCAAATGGCTCCACTTATGCACAAAAAGGTGCGCATGTTCAACTTGCATGCGCATGCGACGTCGATGAGCAATGCGTTTCGCTGCCGAGAGTTTGGGTGCCGACGGGGATGGCTTGTGGAGATCGCAGTTGGGTGATTTTAGGGCTCAATAACGGTTCCCGGCCAGCCGGTATCCGGATTATTGCCATTAAAATAGTTGGTATACCTTTATACTAGATGTTTGTAAGAAAGAGTTTATTATTATTGGTCTGTGGAACATTCCAGTGCGATACAAAGGCGAAGGTTGCGGCGGGCATCCGGATGCGGGCTTTGTCTGGCACAGACGCTTTTGCCAAGAAGATGGAGGAGCAAGGCCAAGTCGTGCAGCTTACGCAGGAAGAGCATGCGGCCCACATGGCGCAGATGGAGGCACAGCTCAAGGTCTTCTGGGCAGGTCAGCTTGCGGAGATGGAGAAGCTTGAGGTTGGTAGCGAGCAAGGTGCGCGCTGGCGCGCTTGCCAATGGCTCATTTCCTTGGCTAGACTTCAAGAACCACAACGATTTGCCGCTTGCGCGCATCAAGCGTATCATGAAGTCAGACGAAGATGTCCGTATGATCAGCGCTGAGGCTCCTGTCCTCTTTGCCAAGGCTTGCGAGATGTTCATCCTTGAGCTCACATTGAGATCATGGGGCTACTCGGAAAAAAACAAGCGCCGGACACTGCAAAAGGAAGATATTCAAACCGCCATCCGCAACACGGACATCTTCGACTTCCTCGTCGATGTGATCAACTAAGCCTCTTACCCGAATGCTAGAACTTATATTAGTCTGCCAATGTATACCTTCATTACGTGTCCCTTACTGTATTTGCCAGTCTGTTCAACCGGTCAAGTTCACGATGCTAGTAGTGGCGCTAGAGAATCGAAACGGAAGTTAAGTTCCATCGGCGTGTAGTAGGCGCCAACTCGGTTCGCAGGAGCTTCGCCAAGTGCACTGTTCAGGGCTTCGGTGCAACCCAAGGCAGCTCTTGGCGAAAACTCGCGACTTGCAGACATTGGCGTTGGCCTAACGCACCAGCGAAACCAGGCCAGAAGACCAGTCAAGTGCCGTGGTTCGTTCCACCGCACGTGCATGAGCTCCCAAACAGCTGAGATGAATCGTGTCCGATAAAGGAAGACCAATAGAGAGAAAAGTGTCTGGACAATGTTCGTCCTTCTCGATGCCAGCTACGGGAATGCCTGGCATCTGATGAGTGCAGCAAGATGAGACCCAAGGGAATGCTATGCATCGCTTTCATGCATCCCTTCGCGGGGGCTGTTTACCGCTGCGCAAGATGCTGAAAAGCTTGGCAGCGCTCAAGTTTTTCGCCACCGGGACGTCGAGACAGGTCACAGCCAAACGCTCTTCAGGTTGGAGCTTGAAGAGCACAAAAGAGCCCGGTGCAGTTCTTTTGCGCACTTTGGCTCGGATGGTGATCTCCATAGGCGAGCGCGTAGCGGACGCATCCGTTCGTTTTACCTTCGACGATCCCTGCGTTTGGCCGGCGCTTTTGGGAGTCGGAGGCACCGTCGCGTCACGCAAAGCTTTTCGCTCCTCTCGGCGCTTCCTGTCGTAGGACCTCTGTCGAGCCAGCACTGCCTCCTTGTTCTTTTCGTAGTACGCTTTCCGCGCGACGGCGACCATCCTCTTCTTCTCTTCCGCTGTTGGCGCACCTGCCATCGTTTCGCGACTGATTTAGTGTTTTGGCTAAATTTTAACGGCGCAATGTCGTGCGAGCGACGAGGCAGGTCCTGGCTGCCGCCGGCATCGACCACAAGCCGGGGATGTCTTGAGCTGGCGATGTCCATGGGCAATCGGTGTCGAATTCGGACCGCTTGCCCCACCCCGGGAGGGTGCCAGATTGTAGGCGCAAGCGCTGCCACACAAATGGGAAGGGGCATGAGCTCCCTTTGGATCTGCTTTACCAAGCGGACAAGGCGAAGCCGGCCTGCGAATAAAGGCTCGCTGAATTCTTTTGACGTGGTCTGCTTGGCGCATCGGGAGTTGACGAGTAGCGTCTTCGCGAGGTGTCGTTCGCGAAGGGCGCAGGGAGATACGCTCTAACACATGACCAACATTCCGTTCCTAGCATCTCTGCCTCGAATTTCTCATTTGCAATGCCTCTGGACATTGGTGAGCACTGCGCCCGCCCCGGCTGCAACCAGAAGGACTTTCTTCCGTTCCCATGTGACTGCTGTGGGGGTGTATTCTGTCTCGAGCACCGCACGTATGATGGCCACGAGTGCCCAAAGGCTGGGGCCAAGGACGCGCGGGCCATCACCTGCCCGTTGTGTCGGGCAACCATCCCGCTCACGGGCGACATGGATGAGAACGCAGTCTGGGAAACGCACGCGCGCACAACCTGCAAGCCAGAACAGTATCAGGAAAAGAAGAAGCCCAAAGAACGCTGTGCTGCGGAGGGCTGCCGCGAAGTGCTCAGCGCGTCCAACACGGTTCAGTGCACCACGTGCCGTAAGAAGGTTTGCCTGCGCCATCGATTCGAGACGGATCATCAATGCCAACGCCGCGCCCCGCCGTCGCGTTTGGTAAACTCTACAGCCGCACCAATGCAGCAACGTATTGCCTCCTCCGTGGGCTCTTCCGTATCGAGGCTAGTCCAGTCTGCCAAGGTAGTTCCGATGTAGCCCTGCACCAGAATGCTTGACGCGTGTTAGAACGCTGTGCCGAGCAGCAACACGACTGCTGCGTCGGAGTGCTGCCCGATCTGTCAAGAAAAGTTTCGATACACCTCCCAACTCATCGCTCACGTCAATAAGGCGCATCCTGACAGCTCCGGTAGTCGACGCCCGGCAGCAGCAGTACGCTCTTTCGGCGCATTGACCATGGAATGAATAGAATGCGTAGATGGCTGCTAGCGCTGCTCCAACTGCCAGCGCCGCTCCATCTGCCGCAGGTGGGCGGGAGACCTGCCCCGTGTGCAGAACCACTTTCGCCGACGTGGCCCAGCTCATCACGCACGCCGAGACCGCGCATCAAGGACAGACGAGGGGCAAGAGTGATTGCTGCACAATGTAGAACGGATTTTAGATTGATGTCTTGTGCACACGCATATCGGGATGGTGCACCCCACCATGCGCGCATGTCAAAGGATGGGTGGGGGCTCGCGACTGCTGGAAAGGCGCGTCCCTGGCCTGAGGCAACTCAGGCCCTAAATAGGACGCTCGCACCTCTTGGCCGACTTTTGGATCTTTCAAAGGTCGATCTGATGGGCCTTGTCGAGTCAAAGCCGCTGCTTGCGCCACCCTTCGAGCGGCTCTCCGAGTGTACTGCTGCTACGCAAGCCAAGCGTCTTTGACTGGTTTGTGCGTAGGGACACTGGCCCGAGTGGAGAAATTGTTAGCCGATTACCTGGCGAAAGACCTTGACTTTGGCTTGGACTACCATGGCTTGAGCCTGATCCTCGACGGCGACAAGGAATGGAGCGAGCGAATCATCAAGGCTTTTGGCAGTCAAAATGGCTTGTGACTAAAGACGTTGTTAGGCGTGGCGCCTCATTGCGATGGAGTAGGATCAACGTCCTGTCATTCATCACAGGTGCTGCGCTCGTTGTGTCGGCCACGCCCGAAGAAAAAGCTCACCGTATTCTTCCTTGTCATGCTCAGAACTAGAAGCCACTGCGCTAGTGTGCTTCAAGGCTTTCGACTTTAGCGGCACGGGCTCCATTTCCATGGACGAGACGGTTCGAGCCACTGCGCGAGATGGAAACTCAGTGCCGGCACAGACGATCATGTTTTTGTGTGCCTTGCGTGGGTACATCGTCATGACAGGGTTCGGAGCGGTTCCCGAAGACGAAGCCGTGGAAGCTTGCACCGTGGAGTTGTTCCGATCGGTGGCGCGGCTTGTGGCCTGTGGAACTCACACTAGCACCTAGTGCGACAAGGACAACTACAGCAAGATCACCAAAGAGGACTTCCTGACGTGGGTCAATAAGAAACTCGGCCTCGACCACGCCAAGGACTGGACAGCAGAGAAGTTCTTCGGCATCTTTGGACTGCAACAGCGCCACGCTCCTCGCGACCATGAAGACCAGAATTCCTCTGAGGACGCCGGGACAACCGCAGCTGACTGAGGCGCAGGACGAAAGGATACAAGCATTGCGCTACATTCTATGAAGGCAAAGTGGGCTGTCCTAGTGCAAACGAAAAGATTGTACGAATGAACCAGAAAGCTGATGCTACTCAAATGAAATGCAACCGCTTCGACCACAGATGTGGCACATGGAATGGTGCTCAAGAGTGCTACACTTGCTCGAGCGGCGCCGCACCCATGTCCTGCATGGTATTGGGTATTGATAGTACACAAAAAGGTTCCTCAGAAATCCCTCCCTCCATCTTTCGGGGCTCAAGATTCGCCAATCTTCCTCCTGTTCCATCCTTAACCTTGAATCCGATTGACCACCGAGCGCAATGGGAAACATGGGTGTCCCTCAAATGCACAAAGTGCCAACAACGCAGACTGATAGGGCAAAGTGACGTTCATGGAGCACACAGCATCCTCGTCAGCTTGTTGCCTTCAGCTGTAAAGGCGGTGATCCCTTGGCATCCACATCCACGAAGCAGCCCTGATACTTCTCGCGAAGAAGCCGGTATCTCCGTGGCCGCTGCCAGCGCACCGCCCGTGACTGAGCATTGCTCCGCCTTCCCGGGGCGGTTGCCATGAATACTGGAGCCAAGTGTATCTTAGGCCTACCTTCGCACTGTCAAGCGAGTGTATACAAAGTACAAGATAGTGCGACTGCAGACGAAGCAACGCGTCGTGCGGTGAGTCACCCCTCTTCCGGATACGCAAGATCGAGATTGCCGAAGGTGCGGCGGTATCCGGATACGAGGCAATTGCAGGCGACAGAAAGCAGCATGCTGACGACGGGCCTCGTCGGAGGCATCCTTTGCCTCTGGTTCTCGTTTGAGCCCGCGGTGTCCATCGCGATGATGCTCTGTATGTTCGCCTTGGTCTCGTATGCCTCGAATAATCTCATTCTGTGCTGCTCACCCGTGCACTTGTGTGTGGCAAAGGACGACGACGACGGGTTGCTGTCCAAGCCACAGGCGCCACGCGATGCGCCACTAGAGAAGCAGGCGTGGCATGTACCGACGCTTGAGATCAGCGAGATGCTCATGAACAACAGCAACAATACGATGCAGGGCGAACTTGTGCAAGGCCAGGCCATTTGGGCCAACTCGGACGAACCGATCGCGTTCGAGAATGACCTCTTTCGCGGGAAGATTCTCTTTCTGCTGCGCACCGAGCCAGAAAGTCCGAAATGGCACCACCTCTTCACGGGTCGCCGGCGTCTTTTCTGGGTGCAGCTTCAAGGCCAGTTCAAAGTCCAGCCCGTCGGCACGGTGTACATCGGCGGCGAAGTCCCGCGCAAGATGACCCTTGGCTTCATCAACAACACGCTCGTTCGCATCCTTCTCTCGGTGCTCAATTGCCTCGTCGTGGGTTTGCACTACGGCTTGGGTCAGGCGTACCCAAAGGACGTCGTCGCCCCTGAAGACGAAGAGCTACCCCATTTGTGCTTCCCGTTGCAGTCGTCCGTCGACGAGTTCATGTGCACGCGGGCGGGTGACCCCGTGCCACCACTTGGCACGGATGGCTTTGGGGAGTCGGCAGATGCCCGGGCGAAGCGCAAGGCCGGCACACAGCGCTACGAGTTCAACACCACCGACACGTATTCCTTTTCGTTCTTCAGCTTCTTCATCGACTTTGAGCGCTGGAAGGTCGTCAACGTCCCGGGCATGCCCGACACGAGTCTCGCGACGTTCTGGAACTCGATGCCGTTGCGCATCGTGGCGTACAGCCTCAAGACGCCGTCGAGTCACCGCAGCGAGCGCCACGTGGCCCGCCAGAAGCAGTACTACCTCTGCCTGCAGCTGTCGCCGACGCCCCACAACGTCCGCTCGCGGACGGCTCGGTCGCTCTTCGGCCTGGAGATGGACGCCGAGGCGATGGAGTTCCTCAAGGACGAGGAAGCGCACCACGACCAGCTCCTTCGCGAGCTCGATGTCTTCGTGTTCAGCGTGCCAGCGTGGGTCGAGTACTTCAGCACGACTGAAGGCGTCAAGGGCGCCGGCGAGCGCCGCGTCGGCTACCTCTTTGACATCCTCGAGTACACAGACGGCACCCACACGACGCTCAAGAAGCACCGCTTTGCGCTGCACACAGCCGTGCAAACCAACCTACCCATTTCGCTCGCGTCGGACGACATGGACGCGGACGACCCGAGCGTCGAGTTCACGATCCAGACAAAGACGAGCTCGAGCCGCGCCATCGATGCCGAGCGCGTGGCCATCGACGCAGCGCTGCACGCGGTGGCGGCGGCCTCGGGCACCGGCCCGGCGTCGCTGGCGCGCAAGATAGCCGCCAAGACGGCCCTCAAGCGCTTGCTGACGCAGCCGAGCTCCGTGGCGCCACACGCTCCATTCTTCGCGACCAGGCCGGGCATCTCGACGGGTAACCAGGGACAGGTGCTGCGCATGGTGTGGGACTCGCACTGGCGCAACGAGTGGCTCGTGCTCGACACGAAGCGGCGCGAAATTCGCTTTTTCCGCACGCAAACGTCGACCCCGTGCCTCGTGGTGCCGATCGCCGACATATTCGATGTGACGGTCGCGAGCGACTACCTCAACCTGCCACCGCCGAGTAACTCGGACGGCATGTACTGGTTCGAGATCGAGACGCTCACGCGTGTGCACTGCATCGCCGTGGCGTCACTTGGCGAGTGCGAGTTCTGGCACCGATCCATCGTTGCTGAGATGGACGCGGTCGCTGCCGATGGCCACACTATCATGACCCACGACCTCGTTGGCAAGCCCTACCACCTCGTGGCGGGCGCCCTCGGCCGCGACCGCTTCCACAAGGAGCTGCTCTACGGTCTGCGCTTCGAAGACGACGACGCATCGAAGCGGCGTGTGCTCAACGACAGGCGCATCGGCGTGCGCTTTGGCGCCTCCGCGGACCTCGACATCTGCGACGTCGTTGAGCAGGCGGTGCGCATGGCCATCTTGCTGCGGCAGCATCCGCGCATGTGCCTTACGCATGAGGTGCTCATGTTCCTGGACGTCGTCGCTAGCATCAAGCAGGTGAACAAGACGCTGACGCTCGAGGCGCTGAGCGTGCCGGAGCGCACGGCGTTCTTCTTGAACCTGTACCACCTGCAGATGCTGCACGGCCACTTCCTCGAGATCCTCCCGCTCACCAAAGCTGCGTGGACCGGTTTCTTCAATGGCGTAGTGTACGCTGTGGCGGGGCACCTCTTCTCTCCCGCAGAGATCGAACACTGCGTGCTGCGGGCGCCGCTGCCACCCATGAAGCCGCCGGTCCCCGGGTTCGTCGTACCAGCGTGGACGGCCGACGACCCGCGCACCGTCTTCGAGCTGCCCGCGGCCGACTACCGCATGGCGTTTGCGCTCAATCCGACGACGCGGTCGAGCGTCGCGGTCATTACGGTGTACCGCGGTGCGGTGCTGGAGCATCAGCTCAACTTCATGGCACGTGTGGTGCTCTCGACGCTTGTGTCGGCCGACATGCGCAAGCACATCATCTACCTCCCGCGCGTGTGCGACTGGTGCGCCGCCGACTTTCCAGGCCACCACCAGGTCGGCAACGTCGTGCGCACACTCGTGAGCTTCCTCGATGGTGACCTTAAGGCCAATGTCGAAGCGCTGCTGAGCCAGCCAAGCAAGCTCGCGATCAAGTATTTATCCTACGACTACAGTTTCCACCAGTCGATCGCGCTCAGCTCCTGGCGGGGCACGCCTCCGTGACAACGCTGGTTGCGGTGCGCTCCAAGAAGGCGACGCTATCCAAGCAGCTATCTCGCAGGAAAATGGCGTTAGTTCGATGTACAATACGTCTTATTTGGGGTGAGGGCTGGTCGAGGCAGATTGAACAAAGCGCCGGCAGTGAGCACAGCGAGCCGTCGATAGGACGGCGTGCCCTGGAATGGCTGTCGATCTGAGCTTGGGCGTCGATCGACTGCGGGGAAGCGACTCCGGTTGGCGAAACGCACCTCGGGTGGTGCGACGGCCGATTTCTGAAAACCAGCCAACGGCAAAATGACCTGCAAGACACACGCCACAAACAGCGCGGCCGACCGCGCCGGACGTGGAAGCAAACTCGAGCATGCCAACGCGAACGGGCGCAAGAAACGCCATCGGTCCAAGCTCCCAACGCTCAATGCGCGGGTTTCTTTCAAAGTGCCTCGAAACGGAGTCTCGCGACTAGCAGGGTCTGTGGCCGCCGTCGGCCCAACCTTCCGCCTTGCGTTGCGCAAGGCTTGAATGCCGCCCCATTCCGTCGTATTGTTTCACCTGCTCGACGAGGAGTACGATTCATGATGTTAAACGTCGACTGCAAGGAGTGCCGGAACCACGACGCCGTCCTGCGCATGGCAATCCCAGCTGCCGCTCACAATACGGATCCAGCGTGGGGACCGTATTTGTGCACCCGTTGCTTTGATCTCATGCTCTTCGTCACTGCGGTGCCCAGACGCATGGTTGCACCACGCTCAACACGCACGCGTTGAAGGGGCTCAAAGGGCTACGGCCCTCCATTGATGTCTAGCTATCCGCCCATAAACATGAAACACTCCTTGGCTGTGTCCAAGGAGTGGCGGGTGTCCTGGGCGGAGGCTCTTGGTGATGATGGATCAAGCGCAGCAC
This sequence comes from Achlya hypogyna, assembly GCA_002081595.1. NCBI lineage: Eukaryota > Oomycota > Saprolegniomycetes > Saprolegniales > Achlyaceae > Achlya > Achlya hypogyna. The sequence goes on along the minus strand of JNBR01000075.1, from coordinate 166,371 downwards.
AAGAATTTCCGATGTTCCTCTGTCGAGCAGATAAGCGTTCTACAATCGAGGGGGATTCAATCCCGACATGTAACTGCCGTCGGCGTGCAAATCAAAGTTTGTTACAAAATCCAAGTGAGTGTTTCAAAAGTTGCATTTTATTGCGCAGTTGAAGAATTGCCGCCGCCCTGCGATGGCCGCAGCGACGAAGGCGACGCCCACGAAGACCGACGGCATGAGCAGCCGAGAGAAAAATGCGGCGCGGATGAGGAAATACTACGAAAAGAACCGCGAGAAGATCAGTGCGAGGATGAGGGAATACAATGAAAAGAACCGAGAGAAGGTCAATGCGAGGTTGAGGGAATGGCGTGAAAAGAACCGAGATAAGATCAGTGCGAGGAAGCGGGAATACTATGAAAAGAACCGAGAGAAGGTCAATGCGAGGTTGAGGGAATGGCGCGAAAAGAACCGAGAGAAGGTCATGGGAAGGAGAAATGAATGGGACGAAAGAAACACCGAGGATCAGATTGCGAAGGACAAGACACGGTACGGCACCTTGACAACACCAAGCCACTGGCGACGCTGCTACCTCCACATACATAGTGCGCCACGTCCGCCAGAAACGAAGGAGCTCGTTGTCGTCGCAGCAGAACAATCAGTGCCAACCCCTAAACTGCCATCAGAACTCCAGCCGGCGACGGTGCGGAAGACGACGTTCCGGGTCAAGGTGCAGAAGAGGTCGGTGACAGCCACCGTCGACTACACGATTGTGGAGCAAGACTCGGCACTGACGAGTCCATTGCCGTGCTGCAATGCCTGTGCGACGACCTCTGCTGCTCAAGCCACCTCACGTACGCTCACGTCCGCCAAGAACACCTCGTTCCCGACCGGCTCATACATCTGCGGCTTTTGTCAGTCACTGATGTACCTCGGACGCCCAGGCGCCGAAACGTTCTCAATGCCTACGAAGAGCACCCAGCGCCACATCGATCACATCGCTACCACCGCCACAGGAGCCCCGTTCGTCGAGGAGTGGATCCTTTAATACACATAAACCATCATACATCATTCATAAACCCACCATCGATTGTCATGCCAAAATGAGCAATCACACCAAGGGGCATTATTGCTGTTTGTACTGCTCTAGCGCTGCGATAGATACAGGAAATATGCTGCATGTTTGTGGAAATCTCATGAAATAAGCTTAGCACATCGTTCACAGTAGAGCATCAAAATTTGCAGATCGTGACCAATTACGTTGGAAGTAGAGATCCATATTCCCCAGTCGCCCATAGCCCAGATGCACATTTTGTTGGAAGTGATTCACCTCGCGTGCTGGTCCCGTCAGGTTGACGTTCCCGACCAAGATCGCGATCTTGCAACCACCAGTAATGTCGCATGACCGCGTGTTTTGTTTTTTTAGTCCAGCCCCAGGTGTGCCTGCGTTCACAGTGTTGGAGGGCGTTGAGAACGTAATTAGCACCTGCCTTCACACCACTACCAGGTAGGTAGGCTAGTACGGCCCTAGAGTACGACTTCCATAACCGTAGTCAAAATCCAACAACTTGCATGCAAAAGCACGGAGCGAGTTCCACATTTGGTCCTGTAGATACTTCAGTTGTTAACGACACGTCGTGTGAGTTGATGCTGCCTTGCACCAGAGCAACTTCAGTCCTTGCTCCAGCGAGGGCTCTACCTCAAGAGGAGGCTCCACGCCAGCAATGCATTCATCCACGTGCAATTCTTACTCTTTGCGTAGCGTCTGCCAACGATCACGGGATGCGTTGCTGGCGGTGGACATGCAATGCGTCAACATCGCCTTCCAGCGTCTCTCGGATCATTCCGCCGAAGTCCTTCGCCCGTTCAATTGCCGTCCTGCATCGTCCTTCTCGCGTACTTCAACACGGCACCTCATTGGCCCAAAATGCGTGCATCTAGCCTTGTAATTGGCTCACAGGAGCTGGATTCGTCTAAATTCAGCAGCGAAGGCGAGCGAAGACGCGTCTTTTGGCGCCGGAAACGAGTGCAAAGTGCATTTCGGATCGCGATGGACAAGCAGCCGTGGCACGCGCCGACTCTCAACATCTTCGACATGGTGCTGCCCACGGCCAACAAGGTCGAGCTGCAACGCGGCCAGGCTATCGTGCCCAACGCTGACACGCCGTTCGAGTTCGAGAACGAGTTCTTCAAGGGCAAGATCCTCTTCCTGCTCCAGTCGAAGCAGCCGTCACCCAAGTGGCATTCGCTATTTCGTGGACGCCGGCGCCTCTTCTGGATCCAGCTCCAAGGGCAGTTCAAGCAGGAGCCCAGGGGACTCGTGTACATCGGCGGCGAAGTCTCCGACAAGCTCCGCCTGGGGCTGCTTGCGTCAACGATGTGCCGCGTGATCCTTTCAGTACTAAACCTGCTCGTTGCGGGACTGCATTATTGCTTTGGTCGGATGTACCCTATTGACGTCAATAGCCGTAGCGATGAAGAGGTCGCGCACATCAGCTTCCCGCTACATTCGTCCGTGGATGAGTTCCTGCGGACTCCTCAAGGACAAACACCACCGCCACTTGGACAAGATGGTTTTGGCGAGACCGAAGAAGACCGCGCCGCTCGCAAAGCCGCCAAGGGACGGTACCACTTCAACACCCACGACACGTACACCTTCTCGTTCTTCAGCTTCTACATTGATTTCGAACACTGGCAGCTCGTGAATGTGCCCGGTCTTCCAGACGTACCCCTCGAAAGATTTTGGAAAACGATGCCCATGCGCATTGTGGCTTACAGCATCGCGTCAGCCACGGACATGACGTCCAAAAAGCCGCACTCGCAGTCCGAGAAGCAGTACTACATGAACATGGAGCTCTCACCATCGAGATTTCGCCGCCTGTAGAATGCCAAACGCCTCCTTTCTTAAACTATAAACACGCAACCTCCATTAAACTACCGCTGTCGTGTGGTCGTGTTTTTCCGTGGATTCTTCCTCCAACTGGACCATCAAAACAGTGCACACGATTGGCCAAAATTTGTGTTAATAAGGGCATTGACGGCTGCGGATTGGCCGAGAAAAGTGAACCTGGAAGGTCGGTGAAGTCGGGCTGTTGCGAGATCGCCGGCCGGGGACATGGTTCAGAAGCCATGGCATGCGCCGTCGCTCAACATCTACGATATGATTCTTCCTTGTGGGAAGTTTGCGGAGCTGCAGCGTGGCCAGCGCATCAAGCCCAACGCTGGTAAGCCGTACGAGTTCGAGAACGCCTTCTTCAAAGGCAAGATCCTCTTCTTGCTGAAGACAGAGCACGAGCCGCCGAAGTGGCGATCGCTCTTTACAGGCAGTCATCGTCTCTTCTGGATTCAACTCCAGGGGCAGTTCAAGAAGGAGCCCAAAGGGCCGGTATACATTGGTGGTGAGGTAGCCGACAGACTCCAGTTCGGACTCCTCTCGACGTCGTTTTGCCGCGTGATCTTATCGCTGGCAACCCTCCGCCTCGCAGGTTTGCGCTATTGCTTTGGTCAGAACTGCCTAAATGACGCGGGTACCACGACACTCAAGGAGCCCGCGCACATTAGCTTTCCGTTGCATACGGCTGTGGACGAATTCCATTGCACGCCACCGGGGCAGACGCCCCCACAACTGGGCCAGGAAAGCTTTGGTGAGACTGACGCCGGCCGTTCCATGCGCGCTGCGGTTCAAGGCCGGTACCCGTTCAACACTCGTGACACATACACCTTCTCCTTCTACAGCTTCTACATTGACTTTGAGCGCTGGCGGCTTGTCAACGTTCCAGGCGTGCCCGAGATGCCAATGGAGCGCTTTTGGGCGTCATTGCCCATGCGTATTGTGGCCTACAGTATCTCGTCGGCCACCGAGATGTCGACCGCTGTGCCCCACACGCAAGACGACAAAGAGTATTATATGAGCTTGGAGCTTTCCCCAACCAAGTTTTCTGCCCCATGACGGAATTTTGTTGCGTAAAAAACGGCTTTTTGCTCATGTTTCCGCATTTCTCCGCTTTTCTCGCAAATTTGGCGCCAGAAATCTTGACGGTCCAAACGCACAAAAATTCGAGATTTGGACATGTTTTGCAGTAAGACACGCATCACAAGACGGCGTACACATCCATATCGATCGAGCGGTGGACCGATTCTTCCTTGGTCTTATGGTCTTGGTACCTAGCGTAGCCTGCGAAATCATGCTGCGAAGGTGTCGGCGCGGAATCTTCACGCAGCCGCAGACTCGCATGCAGACACCCAAGGACGGCCCCCGTGTCGGTGGTTTCCATAGCAACTGCCTTCATGATCGCGCATTTGGCGTCGTCTTTCGAGAACTTCAATTGCTGGCGCGTCGGCGGCTGCTTTGATGTGTGGTTTGTCAAAGCGACGACGGCGGACGCAACTACGGCGAGCGCGTTGGAGGTTGCGTGCGCAGGGACCTTGGACTCCTCGAGTGCTTCCATGAGCACGTCCTCCTCTTCGGGTGTGAGAGTCGAACAGCAGTCGTATACAACGCCGTCGTCGTCTAACAGCAAAACGTCGAGAAACACGCAACGGAACGCGGCGCACCGAGGCTGGGGGCACCACCAAAGTGTATCGTCACGTGGTGGCCGTTCTCGATGGCCGCCACGTCGTAGATGAGCTTCATGTATCGATCGCGCACGGCCTTGGCACTCTTGGCTTGGAAGCGGGCGGCGATTGCCGTCCAATTATAGTAGGTGCCGCTTGAGGCGGCTCCAAGCAACTCTTCAAAGAGCGCGTCCTCCTCGCGAGTCCACAGACTATCGATGGATTGCATCGCCTGCAATTCCTTGCGCTTCTGCGTGTTGATCATCTGCAGCTGCAAAAAGTACCGGTTTGCGTGGAGCTGGACGTCCTTGTACGTGCGCGTGCCAATATGGTCTGCCATCAGTCCCCAGACGGCTCCCGACGGGGCACAAGGGCCGACCTTCTCGAGCGCGTCCAGGAACCGCGCGTGCTCGTCCGCGCTCCAGAAATGCGGCGACATGGGCTGGAACTCCTTTTTCCCCATGGGGCGAATTGCCGACTCGTCGAACAAGAACGATCTTGCAGAAGGGTCGCGCCAAAGGAATTTTTCATGGCATTCAAACGCTCTTACAAATTACAAGATCTGCACCGCGAAAAACATTTAATTGCACGAAAAGTAGAACCTTTAAATCGTGCCGCCAAAATCACAGCATGGACGGCGTTCTTGCCGACGCCGACCCGGCAGCCGCGATGGGTCGCTTCCTTGAGGAAACCCCGGGGGACTTCGTCCTTCACGTCTTCCGCCCCATGGTCTGCTTTGTCTTGCAGCTGCCCATGGAATCCAACCTGGTTGATGTCCTTAAGGAGGTCCCGGATACGACAAGAAGGCTATGGTGAAGGTTTATATGTATATCTTGTAGTTCATGGACGGCGCGGCGTTGGGTCGACGCGGAAGCCTTGTGCGCATTGCCATGGAGGAACTTGGAAATGTGATGGCATTGCGCACTGGGGACGATACTGGTAGGTCTTGACGTTGCATGCTGATCCTATGGCCACGGAGGCATCCTCGCGGCAATCAACACATACCTTGATATATTCCCACTCACTGAAAATGATACGGCTTGCTTGGCGAATCTTATGCTTAACATCAAGCTGTCTAAGAGTTATAAGCGGAAGCTCCTACAGCGTACTTGCCCCCACGGCGAAGTGACGTCGAAGACACCATGCTAACTCTTTCCGTGGCGCGTAGTCGTCGCCCAGTCGGCGCTCTATGATGATGCAAAGCGCGACTTTTTCTTGGTTGTCATGCAAAACAGCCATCTCAGGTAGATGCACACTCAGCGCGATCCTGAAGCTGCATCAGTGGCATCCGTGAGCAAGCCATCAAGTTCCTCGACGATCTTGACATTGTCAACCCCATTCCGCTCCAAGCACTGGCTCACCAACTGCGGGACAAATCCAAACGAGTAGGAAGCACCATCGCAAAGTCCACCGAGCTGCCTGTAGGTCCAGCGCCTTGTCTTCAGCACTCTTCTTGCCGTGGAGCCTTCTTGTACAACTGGCGGGTGGCTCATTCGAATGTAGGTTGAGCCCAAGGTAGTGTCCCTGCTGCACATCGCGCATCTCATCGTCAAGATGCTCATCGCGCACTTGAGTGCGAGTACTCTTGCGCCAACTATTGGCCTTCTGTGCCTTATCAGCGCTGACAGCCCGGCCGACCGCGACAAGCTCCGTCACCTGCGTACGTGTCTGGAAGTACCCACCCCCATATAGGGTGTGGTAGTCGTCATTTACTGCACGTGGCCACAACACTCGCTGGAAGCAGCATGCACCAAGCTCCTCGCGCTCGACCCGTACTCGAGTCCGACGCTGCAGGCACTCGTACGCGAGGCCATCGCGGCTTTGGTCTGACAAAAGATATTTGTTGCTTACACCAACGCGATGCCTTGGCGCTTAAAGAAGCGAACTCCAAGCACGATGAAAACAAAAGAGAAGGTCACGGACGAGCCAAGCACGAGCCAGAAGATGTGGGGGGTTGTCTCGTAGCCGGAAAGCAAGTTCATGCCAAAAGCGCTGGCGACGAACATGGCGAAGTTGAGGCAAAGCATCACAAGCCCGAACATCGTGTCGATCGAGAGAAGAGAGTTGCGAACGGCGTCCATCTTGAGCATCACCACGTTCTCCGTGTTGAGCATGCGCCGCTGAATGAGGCCGACTTTGGCTCGCATCGAGTGAATGTCCTGTAGATACGCTTCCAGCAGCGCCTCCGCCTCTTCGGAGTCGAATGTGAACATCTCCTTGATCTTCACCGGGTTCTCGTACATCTATGAGCCACCATCGAACCACGGGAGGGCTACGAAAAGACCTTGGTGAGATACATGAGCTTCAGGTCTTGTTCGTTCTCAAGGAGCTCCATGAGAACGCGGCGCAGCCCCGTAACTTGGGACTCGAATTCATTCACCTTGTTCTTGAGGATGTGAAGCACCTCGATCTCTCCGGACGAAAGCGTGGCGCTAGCCAGCCGATCGAGGGCCTCGGAAACAACCGAGATGAGACGTTCGCAGTCGGAGCTGAGCATTCTACGCCGGAGGTTGCCTCACGACTAAGCTAAGCGCAGACGTACTTGCAGAGCGAGTAGAAAATGGCTTCCAAGGCCCTGGGTAAGTTAATACGGTCAGCTAGGAAGGAGCGGCTACCGGAATTCAAAATGGATGTGGCCCTCCTCCGTTTTGGACTGAGTCATCTTATTGCGGAGTAGCTGGATAAGCGTGTCGGCGCCGTTGGGGACGAAGAGAAGACAGCAGTTGCGCATGATCACGCCGCGAAGAGGATCTAGGTGCCTAAGGTGAGGCATTGCCGAGCGGCCGTGGCAGCACCCGCGTTGACGAGAATAACTTGCTTTCGGATGGATATGGATGGCTCGTTCGTGGCACTGAAGGTGTGATCGAGCTTCCGTAGGTCGCGCATATGCAGTGCCTGCACCGATGGTTACGAGTTGTCAGGCCAGCAAAGGGCTGCAAGTACCTGCACGTCGCATTGAGTACTTGAAGTCATGCACACGCTTGAGCGCTTCCGTGCCGACCGCGCTGGTCCCAGATGGTCGCCGCGGCCGTCGTAGACATTAGAGTCGTCCTACATCCTGATTACCGCATCACATCGACGCTCGCTCAGACTTTAGCCACACGCTTCATGCCAACATGCTGCTGAACGACCTTCATGACGTCCGTGCGAGACATCTCTGTGTAGCTCATCTCGCCATGTTCGTCAAACTTGACCACCTGCTGCAAATAAGATTCTGCCAGTCGTAGCCACCCCACCAGCTTCTTGGTGTATGGTGTTTCTTCTTCGGTTGTGATGCACTGCTCATGACTTGAGCAGAAGTCTTGCTCGATGAGAGTCTTTGTTGGCGTGTTAATTTGGTCGGCAATCCATGTTCTCTACGCTGCTTTAGGAAGAACCGGCCCTCGCGATGCAGACCTTCGTGGAGGCGAACGAGCCGTACATCGTCGTCGCCGGGCTTTTCGACGCAGCATGGTGCTCCGCCATCACGTTTCCACCAAGAATGCAAAATATCTTTGGAAAAGGCATTCCGATTCCCAACTTCGGATCACGCTGGCCAAGCACCACGGATTTGCCGCCATCTCCAAAGGCGCCCATCTCTGGGCGAGTCTCTCGGCAATCCACCGGCGAGACGACCTGAAGCGCTCCTCTGGTGCCAGCAGAGGCCACGTTCGACCGCCCTGTCGTGCACATGCCAAATCCACCGTCGAAGTTCGAAGCGGAGAAAGATACGCTGCCGCTGAAGAACATTTGCACACGTCGCCCAACTGGCAAGTTGCGCACTCATGGCATGGCAGTCCTCCGGCGCCACGAACGACGAGCTCGCGCTCGCGCTTCGACGTGCGTCCGCCCGGCCGTCGGCTCCACTCACCCCGGTTAGGCAATGGCATCATTAAGTCGGACGTCGTCCTCGCTGCCTTCCAAGCCGTCGATCGTGCTCACTTCGTCCCCCCGTCAATGATCGACCGCGCCTACAACGACTACCCGATTCGAATCGGCTCGATGCACATCAGGTTGGGAGGCGAGATGAGAGTATGCTTATATGATGCCACGTAGCGCGCCACACATTTACGCACAAGTACTTGAGGGCATGGACTTGTTTCGCGGTCTCTCGTTCTTGAATATTGGATCGGGCACCGGGTATTTCTCGTGCTTGGTGGGCACAATCATTGGCAAAGTTTGCACGATTAATTGTGCGATTGACTATCATGCCATGCGCTTAGGACGCCATCAATCATGGCCTCGAAATCAACGCTGCCGCAGTTGCTGCATGCAACCAAGCATGCGCAGCATACTCGGCCCAGCGAATGGCGCAGCAAGATAACTCGTCGGACGAAGAAGTGGCCGTTCAAAACGACAACAACGCGTCGCATCACTTGGCGGAAGTGCCTCACGACGCCAGCGACGGGGACTTCAGCGTCTGTCAGGCCGTCCACGGCAGTGTGTTCACAATGGACTGCGCGGCAAATATCAAATACGACAGGTAAGGAGACGGGTGGTGCATGCATGCAGCACCAATTCTGTAGGATCTACGTCGGCGCCGGCGCGCCCACGAGCCTGATCACCACGGTGCATTCCTTGCTCAAGCCACTGGGCATTGCAATCGTTCGAAAGACTCATGTTAGCTGAGTTGATGCAACTGCTTGTAGGGCCCCTTTGGAGACAAACTCGTAAAGCTTCGGTGCCGCGAAGACGGATCGTTCACTCAGACTGTGCTTACGGGCGTACACTTCGCACCCCTGCGCGACGACTCGGGCAACAACGACACCAAGACCTGCTACTTTCCTCCTCAAGGTAGATGATCGTCTTGGTCTGGTGCTCATACGCCCGTGGCAGTCTGGACCCCGGCGTTGCATGCGACCTATCCTCGCCCATTTCGTAGCGCTATCAAGACGCTTTGGCAGTCGCAACCGCGGCTGCCATCGGTACTGTGGTTGCGCATTTTCGGGTGCGTCTGCGCTGACCTCTGTGGTTCGCATCAAGCTCTGGCTCAGGATGCTGCCTGAGTCGTGGTTCAACCCGGAGCGGACAACGGAGCAAAAGATGCGCTTTCTCCTTGAACGTGCGCTCCTCTTCCAGCCGGGGCTCATTGACGCTGTGGTCCTAGTGGAGACATCTGCGCGTGAGGACGCCGAGGCTCGTGCCACCAAAGCGGAAGCCGAATGCCAGCAGTTGCGCATGCTTGCATGGCGCCAGGAGAACCAGATCGACAGCCTCATCAGCCAGTACGTCGCGGCAATGATTGCAGCGATTCCACCGAGCAACAGGCTCCATAGGGCAATGGAGCAGTGGGGCGCGGGCACAGAAGATGATCTGGTAGCCGTCGACGAGACACCACTGTCGTCGGAGAACGAGAACATGTCGTCGGAGGATGAAGAGTTGTCGGAGGAAGAGAATGAAGCCATGCCCTCCGATGGCGAGCCGCTGTGAGACGAAGACTCAAAGATTACATGTTAAATGATGACACCGCGACTTCGGAAAAAGACGATACCGGCGACGATGGCCACAACGGAGAAGATGAGGGTGGCTAGTAGCACGGTGAGGAAGGCGCCGGGGGTCGCCTCGAGGCCCGATGTCAAGTTCATGCCGAAAGCGGCGGTGACAAACATGCCAAAGGTCATGCACACCATAATGAGGGTGAAGATCATGTCGGCTGTGAGCAGGTAGTTGCGCACGGCGTCCATCTTGAGCATCACGACGCTCTCGGTGTTCTGAATGCGGTGCACGATTAGCGCCACCTTGGTCTTGGTCGAGTGAATGTCCTACGGACCGTTGGCGCGGACCTTTTCGGCTGGAGCGGACCTGCAAGTACACCTCGAGGAGTGACTCGGCCTCCTCGGCGTCAAACGTCCATAGCTCGTTGAGCATGAGCGGGTTTTGATAGAGCTACGAACGGTCGTGGCACGGGCCCCGGGAGAATGGCAGCACCTGCGTGAGGTACATCAGATGCAAGTCCACTTCATTGTCCAGCACTTCCATGAGGACGCGGCGAAGGCCGTTGACCTACGTGGTGTGTGACGTGTGCTGGCGTAGGGTGGTGCACCTGGGATTCAAACTCGTTCATTGCATTCTTGAGCGTGCGCAGCGTCTCGAGCTCGCCCGACGACATTTGCGCGCTGGCAAGTCGCTCGAGGGACGCGTTGATGATGGGCGACATCTTGACGAAATCGTCGGCAAGGAACCTAGCACGCGGAATGTCGAATGCGGGCCATGGAAGCGCGATGTACTTGCATACGGTGGCGAGGATGGCTTCGAGCGCCCTATAAGAAGTTGAGAATGCCTATAAGAACACACGCACCGAAACTCAAACGGCATATCGATGTCCTCGTCGTTTAGCAACTCGTCGAAGCGCTGGGTCAGGAGCGTCACGAGGGAGTGATGCGGGTCTGGCACGAAGATCAAGCAGCACTCGCGCATAATAACGGATCGGATGGGATCTGCAGTAAACAGCGCATCAGCGGATTCGTTGCCAGTCGTTGGAGGTACCCGAGTTGATCAAAATGGCTTGTTTTCGCACGACGATAGACGGCTCGTTGGACTCGACAAACGCGTAGTCAAGCTTGCGCAGATCACGCATATGCACGGGCTACAAGCGTTGTCTAGCCTATTGAATAAAAGGGTCATTGACATACCTGAGCGTCAGAGTGGGGTAGACCCATGCCAGCGTTGAGGCGAGGCGAAGATACGATTTTACCGTGCTCATCTTTCGGTGGCCGTGGCGACGGCACTTCCTGCGCAGCCTGCTGCGTCATCTTGAGAACATCGGCGCGTCGCAGCTGCACGAGGCTGGCCTTGCCACTGCAGTCAAACTTCAGCACCTAGGCCCCATGCAAACTGGTGGAACATCAGGCGCCGCGTACATCCTGAAGGCCCGACTTCAAAAAGGACTCGTCGGACAAGCGCGTTGTTGTCCGCACAGGTAGCATGTCGACCGTAACAATCTCTTTGAGCGACTTGGCGTGCACTTGCACCCATGAGCTCGTGTCCGACGACGGCTTGGACAGCGACGGCAGATTCGACGCCATGGTTCTGAATGGACGAGGAAGATGCGACGCCGAGTTCGATTATTTTACTGTTGGAAGATTTGCCGATCTTCCGGATAATGTATCCGGATCTTCAACGGGTCATCCTCACATCGCCAGCACATGCGACGTTGCCGTTGCAGCACGTTGAGGCGCCACTCCGCGCTGTGGGGCGAGGGCGGTGCCTTTGATGCTGCAGGGCAGTCCACTGGGCCGCGCTGTTCCTGGCGGCCAAGGCGCCACAGCTTCTCTCGACTGAGCGAAACGTGGTCAATGTGCCTGATTCTTCACATCCGATCACCCAGGCGCCACAAGGGAGTTGCTAATCTCAGCGACGTGCAGTGCTGTTAGCGCCCTGTACGGTTGGTATCGAGCCGAAGTTTTGCTGTCATCGTTCAGGTCGTGGTTTGAGCTGGGGCTTGGAACTGCATGACTGCATGAAGAAGGGGCTTCTCTCGGGTGAAACTGCTTCGCAGACCTTTCACCCGGTTTCGCATGGTACTTTCCACCGATCGAGCAGCAAGATGGAAGCTCCAGGCTACCTCCAGGTCAAGACGCCAAGCTTTCGCCGCATCAATTTGAAACCGAGCGATCCGTCAGACGTCATTCTCATGCCAGACATGCTTGCGAGCCGCCACCGCCACGTCTTTTCAGGCATCGACGCCACTGTGCGCAATGGCAAGCGCTTGGCGCTGTTGTTTCACGAGGATGGGTCGGTGACGTATGAAGAAGTCGCAAGGAGCGATGTTTTAGTCATGGTGAAGGCCCAGGTTACCCTCATGAATCTCCAACACAGTCAGGTTCATCCGTTTGCTGAAGGCTCGAGTCTTACGTATACTACATACAGGCATCGCCGGCACCGAAGGCGGACGCTCGAAGCAACTCGATGGGTTTCTCGGTGGCCAGTGGAAGCGACGTCGCCGTACGCCACAGTTCTAACGTGCACGACTGACAATCATCGATGGGCAGAGCCTTCACATGCGCGACATGCGGAAACTCGACAACACATTTTCAATCACGAACGAGCCGTCGCTAATGGTCCGCAAGCAAGCCATTCTGATCAACTCGGGTACGAGCTCCGAACTTCCGCTGGGATTTTCGTTGGCCTAGATCCACTACGAAGTGTGATCATGCGCGACCGCTGTTACGTGTTCTTGCCCGATGGTGCCGATGGGCTCGTTTCCATGCTCAAGCAGCACTTTAAGGAGCCCTTCTTTGGCGATGATCCCTCGGCACTTCCGTTCGAATTTCGGTACTCTTCGGTGGTGGAGGCTGTGGTCAATACGGCGTTAGTGCTATGGAAGCCATCTTTTCCACAATGATCAAGTAGGTCGCATCGAACATGGGGTTTTAATACCGCCGTAGAATCCTCGCGAATGACTGCGACAAGGTCATCCCCGTTGCTCAGACGTCGATGGACAAGATTTCGCAATCGCAAGTCAAGTCGATGGAGCTCGAGACTCTGCGAACCCTTAAAAACGTTCTCAACGAGCTGAGCTCCCAGGTAAATACGATGCCGAATGCTTGATTGGGAATAGACTCCAACATAGGTCAATGGACTGCACCGTATCCTCATGGAGACGCTTGAAGACGAGCACACGCTGCATTTTCTCTACTTGAGCAGTGTACACTCTTCGTCCAGACTCTGCGACTCTAGGATTTATTTGGTAGATGCATGCCAAGCCGTGCTTCCTGGCGGACGGCTCGTGGAGTTTCGACTCGGAGTATGTCGAGGCGCTGCTCGAATCGTACTTGCAGGTTGAGCCGAAAGACCCCAATGGACAGCATAGATATTTAGTATAGGAAATGTACAACCAGCGCACCCGCATCGGACTCATGCTCAGCAATATCGAAAACACTGAGAGCATCGTCATGATGAAGCTCGACGCGACGCGCAACTCGCTTTTGACAGTGGACTTGTCGCTCACAACATTCACGACGTTCGTCAATATGTCAACCTTCGTCACAGGCATCTTTGGCATGAACCTCAACTCCAACCTCCAAACGATTGACGGCATCTTCTACATCGCATTGGGTTGCCTCGCCATCTTTCCAGTCGCCGCCTATGTCAGCTTCAAGATGTACTTTGCAAAGCGAGGCATCGCCCTCCTGGGCTGACCGCTTCTAAGGTCTTATCGTGAGTCTTGATGAGGTTACGTGGGCCCGTGGCCCTTGGCGCCACCGCCAGAAAGTACGCCCGGGTATCTTTCGTCTTTTTTGAAATTTCAAAATCGCAGATAAATAAAACAGCCAGTGAGCCAAACTATTTAGATCCCCATTGCTGTCTCAAGTGAGCGCCATCTTCTCTCTACCGTCTCACTTTGTCTTGTCCCACAGGCTTCTCGCTGCTGGTGACAATCCTCCGATAGGCCCTCAGCCCTGGTGCTCCTCCGTTGCTAGTGCAATATTGGTATTCATATCATGTGCCTTCTGGTAGCTTCGACAAGCCGGCGCTTGACTCACAACATGGTTAGTTCGCGTGGTGCATGCACGGAATTGAGAAATGCCAATGCATTTATTCGGTTTTGAAACGCTGGGACACCCAAACCTTTGGAATGCCTTATGTTTTGTATGGTATACAAATACGATAATGTATCGACTCCGTTGCAGGATCATTCCGCAATTGCGAACCGCCGGTGGAGTCCGTTGGGCGATGACCGAGGAAGAGATCCCGAACGTCGTCGTATGAGATTCTGTGAAGAGTGCTGCTGCTATGATGACGATGGGCATGTAGGTCGCCGTGCGCCTGCGCCCCTTCACGACGCAGGAGGTCGTGGAAGGCCACCACTGCTGCTGTCGCGTTGTCGGCGATCAGGTTTGTCGCCCTCCAGAATGACCAAACCACATCGCGTGGATAGACTGTTGTCATTCACAAGGAGCCCGGTGCGTCGCGCCACCTCAAAACTCAGCAAGGCTCTTCGAATGAATATGGCTATGACATGGTCTTCTCAGACAAGGTCGGCGGCTGACGGCGGTTTGGCAAGGAAAGGTCACGAACAATGTAGGCCACTCAAGACGAAGTGTACTCTCGCACGGTCAAGAACATCATCCCGACAATCCTCGACGGCTACAATGCGACTATCTTTGCGTGCGATGGGCCCGGCAACTAAAAGCGTCATCGCTGTTGGTTTAGATATGGCGCAACAGGAGCTGGAAAGACGCACACGATGATGGGTTCGGAGCGCGATGGCTCCTCCATGGACGAGCTTATTGATCCCGAATATGAAGATGGTTCGCCGCGAGCACTCCCCGTGGACGGGATCATACCGCAGTCGCTGTCAGATATCTTCCGCCTTATCCATGAACGTCAAGTGGACGAAAAGGTTCTTCAGGAAACGGAAGGTCTTGCGTCGAACTGGACCGTCACAGTGTCATATTTGGAAGTCTACAACGAGACCATTCGAGACCTGCTGAACCCGCAGGCAAAAAACCTGCAGCTGCGCGAGCACTCCAGTACGGGTGAACAATGTCCTCGAATTCATAGGTTCTTGCTTGCGTAGCAAAAGGCGCTGTGCACGTGAGCAACCTTAAGCACGTGGTCGTCAAAAATGCCGTCGAAGTGCTCCAACTACTGCGCCAGTACCGTCGCGATCGAGCGTCATTGGTGCAACCCACGTGTAGGGGCAATCGCAATCGGCAGACGAAGTCGACAGCTGCGAATCAAGTCTCGTCACGGTCCCATGCAGTGTTGCAAGTTACCATTAAGCACACGGCTTCTTCGCTCCTCTTGAAAAACAGCCCGAACAAGGAGATCACAAACGGCAAGCTCTCGCTCATCGATCTCGCGGGCTCGGAGCGCGCGTCCAACACGCAAAATTCTGGTGCACGCCTCACCGAGGGTGCCAACATCAACAAGGTTAGCTGAGCCGCATAAAGCTCGCACCGAGAGCTCTGTTGTAGTCGCTTTTGGCTCTTGCCAATTGCATCAACGCACTCTCGACCGCTAACCAAAATGTCATTCGGCGGCGGTCCGACTCGATGGTTGGCATCAAGGAGCCGCGGCCATTCCCGACTCGGGCCAAGTTTCGCGACAGCAAGCTCACGCATCTGCTCAAGGTAGCTTATTGCGTCGGTGATGACCCCGCCCAACCATTGTTACTAGAGTTCTCTCGAAGGCGACTGCCGTTTGGTTATGATCGCTAACATCAACCCGTCGCACAAAAGCTTCGAGGAAAGCCATAACACACTTAAGTAGTCCAAGATGTCCATGCTGGAAGTTGTCTCACGTCGGTGACCTCGTAGGTATGCGAATCGTGCCAAAAACATAAAAATCCGCCCCAAGATGCACGTCGTGACTGCTGAGATGAGTACGGTCCAGCGAGCTGATCAGCTTGAAGCGGAAAACTTGACTCTCCGACGAGAGCTCGCCAAGCGCAAAAGCGTGGACCAAAGCATGATAACCGGGCTGAGTCTTGGAGACGCCAAGCGCGCCAAGCTGAGCTCGGCGTCAAAGACGGACTCCAATGTCCACGTCCTTCACGTACTCTGGTGAGTCAGGATGCTGTAATTGATAGCGGTGTAGCGCACGATCGAAAAGCTGGAGAGCGAGAAGAAGGTCCTACTAGACAAGGTTCGAGACATGGAGCGCGAGCTCTCGCGTCTGCGTGTGCTTCGCAACCAGGCCCCACGCACGGCGCCGACGCCGACGAAGCCTTCGCCTGGAAGACCGTCGCCAGCCCGCGAGCAGTCGCGCGAGCCAGCGCCAACCAACAACAGTGCGGACCCAAGGCGTCGGCTGTCGTCGCACCCGGTAGTCTTTCGCTCGGCCACTACGCCGCAGCCGACGTCGACGCCCAAGCGGCGCGTGCATTCAGGCCGCGAGAGCCTCATTCCCCGTTTGTCTGTTGGCGCGCCCAGAACATCCTAAACTTGGTATATTTAATACAACGAGACAGTTAGCCCAGCAACATGCTCTTGATGTCTCCCAGAGCCTGGAAGACGTCATAGACGGAAGCTTGGATCTGCGACCGGTATTTGTAAGCGCAGACAGCGGCAATCGCTACAGCTCCGATCATGACCTGGTTTGACGGATCAGCAAGCACTGATGGCGAAGTCTGGCGGATGCCATGTGGTGACGTCCTCGCGAGGCGAGGTCCCCCGATCTGGCCTTGCGACGCCTCTGGTGCTGGAGAAGAAGGAACTTTGACTGACTCGAGCAATTCAAGAAGCGATACCTTGGTACTTCCCCGCAACGTTGCGTCGGCCTCGATGCGCCGCTGAACAGCACCGGGGTCGCAAGCGGCGTCGGCGAGGATGACTTTGGAGACGAGGATCTCGAAGGCCGTTTCATAGAGCGCCGTGAACTCGTCTGCTTGGGCCGGCTGGGCGCGAATACCGGCACGCAGCTTTTCGAGGGCCCGTGTGAGGAACTTGTCGGCCTCGGCTGTCTCATGCATCGCGGCGAGGAAGGAGCCCCAAATAAGCCCAAGCTCCGTCGGAACTGGCGACGTGATGCGCAGTACGTCAGCAATTGAGAGCAAATCGCCCGTGGCGTTCAGCTCGAAGATAGACTGCATATAGATCGCAATGGCCGCTTCGAGGTCGGAGTCCATATTGGGCACATCGAGGCCAATGTCAACGTCGTGACAGAGCAACGCAAAGCTCGAGGAAGAAGCGATGAGATCGGGGTTAAGTCCGAGAGTTGCCGTGAGCCACGCTCGGCTTCCATCGAGCGCCTCTTGGAGCTGACCGGCGACGAAGGCGTCTTGGAGCTCGGCCACGCTTGCCATCGCAAAAGATGTTGTTGCATCATCACTTCTGGTGTATTCCGACAGCCATTGGCAGAAATGATGGATGATTTTGGCCAATGAGAAGCGTTTTTTCAGTTGATGTTCAAACGGCGCGAAGCGACGGGAGCTGAGGTCAATGCGCTGGTGACAGTCGATGGATGTGGAAAGCGGGAGCGAGGTTGCCGCACGACCGAAGGAAGGCACTTCGTTCCACCTCTTCCGCGTTGCAATTCCTGCCGGCGGTGAGCATCGACTCACAGGACGGCACCGAGGGCTTTGGCTTGTTGGACTTTTCATTATTTTCCAACCACCGGTCCACTGTCGACACGTCCAACTAGGAAGCACATGTAGCGCTGAAGGAATTCATAGACGTCGTTTGAGCAGCGTTGGATCGGCGAGCAACCAGACGCTCCTCGGATGCGGGTTCCAACCAAGTACGCTCGCGACTTCTGGTGGCAACAGCTTGGAAATTGGCTGCAGGAGACGCCGAGGTCGATGCATGGGTTGCCTCTCGCTCTTGCTACGGAGCAGAGCGGCTCTTCGGTCCATGCTAACGACGCTCGTCGGCGTTCGCCATGTCCGCGTCCTCGTCGATACGGATAGCGTCCGGATAGACCGTGACGCACACACGTAGTAGCGCAGTCAGCCAAAACCACTAAATTTCCTTCGCAAGATCAAGATGATGATGCTTCGTACGGTGATCCGCGCGCGTGCGCCCAAGGTGGCGGTTCGCGCTTTCACGGCGGCCGCCGATGAGAAGGTGGATGACAGCGCCCTCATGAAGACTATCCAGGATCAGCAGAACGCGAGCCGCTACGATGTGCTCCCGCCGCATGCTCAGGAGTGGGAAAACCCGTGCGTGGGTGAGTTGTCGCTGCCGCACCCGAAGGAGTGCGCGGTCGTCAACTTTGTGGGCGAGTGGACCAAGGGTCGCAAGGCTATCATCTACATGCCGGCGCGTAACCAGATGCAGAGCGGTGACTACAACACGCACCATTGGGAGATCCGTTTCGGCACGCGCCAAACGTGGCAGAACCCTCTCATGGGCTGGACGAGCGGTGCCGACCCGATGGACGCCATGGTCATGAAGTTCAACACGAAGGAGGAAGCTGTCGCGTTCGCGCAGCGCCAGGGCTGGAGCACGGAGGTCATGCCCGTGGCCGAGAAGGAGGACTTCGAGGGCAAGATCGCCTACTCGCACAACTTTTTGCCGCTTGACGTCGAGAACAAGCTTAAGAAGTACGGCAAGAAGGCTGCGCCCCACTTCAAGCACGCCGCTGGTGGCCACAGCCACTGGGTCAAGACGCTCAAGTACAACGGCAACGGCGAGGTCGTCCAACACGGTGGCGACAAGGAGTATTAGATCGCTTTGCCAAAGCTTGTAACAACTGGTAATACCCACCGTCGTGGTAGCTGTGTCTGCATGTCCGTGGCGATTGGTATTTGTTCGTGACTGGTCGTCCGGACCAAGTCGTTGCCGACCAGATTCTTGCTGGCCTCTGCGGCTGCGAAACGCATGGCCAAGATGCTGCGCGTGTGCCTTCTCGTAGTGCTCCTCAGCTTCGCCGACGCCCGTAGCTGGACGGACACAAAGCTCAAGCTCAAGCCCCTCGGTACGTCACCCTCCAGCGAGCTGTGCAGGGTTCATGCTGCCGACGCAGACTGTCCGCCGCTGTCCAACATCCCCCGAGGCACTGTGTACGTGACGGGCACCGAACCGGGTGCCACTGCCACCTACTCCTGCGACTCGACGCACAAGCTTCACGGCGCCAAGACTCGCACGTGCGAGTTCGGCTCGTGGACTGGCGACGAGCCGATCTGCCGCGTCCACTACAGCTGCGCCATGGACAACACCTTCGAAAACGACCACGGCGGCTACTTTATCGGCATGCAATAGTCCTTTGCTTCATTGCGTTGCTTCCTGTGCAAACAAGTGCCATCGCTCGTTCCGCTCCTGTATCTTTGCCTCTATGTCGCGGAGCATGCCTTAGCTGGACGGTGTCGGCAGGTTGCGACCACTGCCAGCGCAATTGCACGCTCAGAAAGCTGTCGTACATTGCCGCAAAGAACAGACTTCGGCAGGACTTGGGAGCAATGGATCTCGTAAGCTTGTGCATCGCAACTACCTGCGCACTCGTTGCGGCTCTGTAAGATCGAAAGATACACCATGGGGGCTCTGCAGTCCACGGAGGAGCCCGACGCCCACGAATGTCACGTGCTCTCGCACAAGGAGATCGCGGCCTTCTACGAGGCACTTAAGGCCTCGATGATCAAGCGCCCAGGGCTGCCGCGGACGAAGCCCACGGCCGCCGAGGTGCGGACTCGCCTCCAAATTCACGACCAAAAAAAGCACGCACTACTGGTGCCCGTGCCAGCCCATGTGCCGCCGACAGGAATTAAGATTGCCAAGGCCGTGAAAGCCCCGGACGCCCGCGTCGTGTCGGCGGCCGAGGCGCACGTTCGCGACCTTAGCGCCCGGGTGGATCACGACACGGACGCGCTCTTTTCGGCCGTCACCGCCTTCAAGGCCACCTGCGGCACGGAAGATGACTTCCACGACGGCCTCGCGCCGTACGCGCGGGCGACGCGGCTCTGGACGGGGCACCAGTACGACTCGGCGCACAACCTCCAGGGGCTCTGTAAAGTACTGCAGAAGGGGCGTGACCCGTCTGGGGCAGGCGCCATGGCGGCCAAGCTGGCCTTCCGCGAAACCACGATCGTTGGCCGCCTCAAGAAGCTTGGGGTCGCGTGCTCGCTCGCGTCAGCGAACGTGCCTCCGACAGCGGGGCAGGTGTTCTTTAACCAGTCCGTCACAGACCACAAGCTCTTGCTCGAGAAGCAGAAGGAGTGGGATGAGGAGCTACTGCACTTGAGCTTGGACAGCTCCAGCGAGCTCCGCGACAGCGTCTTCCTCGACCGGTCCGTCATGGACACAATCTACAACCTCGTGGCACTGGCGCCGTTTTTCCAAGGCAACTTGATCGTCGAGGCGGTGGCGCTGGCCGAGACCTTCTGGGTGCACCCAAAACAGTTTTGGTGGACCGCTGTGCACAGCTGTGTGGACATGGACCAGTGCGAGCTACTGCTGTGGATGATGGCGGACCAGCCGCTGATCTCCATCCGCCACGTTGTGCGCACGTGCATCGAGGTAAAGAAACTCGATGCAGCCCAAGCGATGGCGGAGCACGAAGCCAACGCCGCCGAGAAGCTCCAGTTGCTGGAGATGGTTCGTCGTGCCAAGAACCCAAGCACACCGTTGTCACCGAAGGCAGAGCCCGTACCCCCAGACGCTGCAAGCAAACGTCAGTCCGTCCAGTCCCCATCAGCGCAGCGCATTTAAACGATTGCATGAACTACGTCTCGAGGATATGGAGGCGCAAATGGCGTCAGTCGCGCACCCGTGAGAGGACCGAGTCAACTCTCTGAGAGAATCGGCCTCGAAAAAATCAGCAAGACATTGACGAGACAAAAGAGAAGTAGAGCTATCGCGTGCACAGTAGTAACATTGACGTAGCGGTGTGAAGTGGCTGCAGCAGCAACCTTGGTGCCGGGTGTTGTTTGCGATCAAATCCGACAAGCTGATGGTTTGCACTGAGCGTCAATGAATCGACACCGGCGTGCTTTATTATCGTAGTACTCCGCCATGGTCACACCATTAGCGACAGAAGCACTCCTCGTTGTCAAGCGATGTTGACTAGCCTACTGATTGCTGAGGTACATCGCATTGCGTGTGCGTGGCAATCTATCAATGTGCCCACTCGATTGCCGATGCTGACCGGCCAGGCTATCGATCGAGGACTCTCGGGGGCAGTGGGTCGAGGGACTTCTTTTGCGAGAGTTGGGGAATGGTCGGGGGTGCTTCGTCGGGGCTTGCGAGAGATAAAAAGTTAAATATGTCGACAGCCGAAGGACGATGCCGCGGATTGGGTTGGAGAAGCATGCGGAGGCATGCTCGCAGGCTTGAGCCGTACCGCAGAGGCACTTCCGCCATGATGGTTGGCAGCGGCTTCAGTTTGCACATTTGGTCGGACCCTAACCCCAAGCAGCTCAGCCGCCACCAAAAGGTTCGCATCAATTGCCTGTGACGAGGTGGTAAAGAAGACAACCCAGAGCCCACATGTCGGTCTTGTCGTTCGTTGGGGCGCTTGGGTCAGCGTCCACTTCGGGCGGAACGAGCACTGGCGAAAGCATTCCAGCGGCCGCATCCGTCGGGCAAAATGGCGTTTTGAAAAGCAGGAGGCCGCCGACCTTTAGCTGTCCGTCGTGTGTGCGATAGAGATTCGACGGGGCGAGGTTCAGATGCAGCACGCCTTGGCTGTGAAGGGATACGAGTGCTGCAGCAGTCTACGCATTACCGTAGGCAGCAGACGGTGCAACTTCGGAACCATACCGTTGTCATGATCGAGAGCACCTCGGACTGGGGGAGAAGCGAAGGCGCCGACAGCAGGTATTCCCCGCGCTCGCAGTCTTCAACAGCAACAAAGGCGATGGGCCAGCACTCGTTGAGATTGCCCGTCGTCGCAAAGTGCTGGTAAATACACGAGAAGGTGTGCCGCACCGCAACCACAAAGGTGTCGCGCAGGTTCCTCTCGATGCGCGTGGCTTGGTCCACGACCGACGCCGCCTCCGCCGAGGTGGCACAGCGCAGCATGTGAAGCACGCAAAACGTGTCCGTCGCCCTGTCGTACATCCGCAGCACGAGCTGGCCGGCGGCAGGGCGCGATAACAAGAGGCGGTCGTAGTGCAGCCGCTGAAGGTAGATGGATGGCAGCACGCACGCGTTGGAGAGCCGTAGAAACTCCTTGTGCCCGCTCTCCTGAGCGCGTTCCAGCGGTGTCTCGACGGAGACTTTGAGCGCCTCCAAGACCTAAGTGTGGTGTTCAGGCCCTGCGACTCCTTGCGAGCGCACCTCGTGCGACGCCTCGTCCTCTTCAAAGAGCCAGCTACGCTCGTATTCCTCGCGCTCAATCTCCTCTCGGGCGCGCGTGAGTTTGTGCAGAAGCCACTTGGAGTCTGCAACGAAGATGTGGTCGTGCTGCCCGCCCCCGGCTTGCACTCGGCGCAAGTCGCCCTCGACGTCGCGTTGAAGAAGCTCAATGGCGGCGATCAGGTCGTCGAGCAAAGCTGCAACTGGGGGCTGGTCGCGTCGATGCGTGAAACGGAGGGTGTGAGGGTCGCCGGTCGCGGGGGACGGCCGCGGGGCTCGCGGTGCCGTGTCCATGGTGGCTTTCAGGTCCAATTCGATACTGGCCATGCGGCGGGCCAGGGTTCGGCCCCACCCTTTCCTACGCCTCGCAGTCGGTATCGCATAAGCTGCTGGCACCTACCGATAGGCTTCTTCGTCTTCGTATCGCTGGAGCTTCTTAAGGCGAAATCTGTTGCGGCGGCAGATACAGCAGTAGAGCGGAAGATTGCGTGCCAGCTGGATGTACACGTGCTTGTGGTTGTACTCCCAGAGGCTGGTGCCCGCGGGTAGGTCGGCAGCCATGGGCAAGAGGTATTGCAGCTGCCCCAGCAGCCCGTTCTAGCTCATCTAACTTAAAAGCTCTGGGAAAATTCGGCTACAAGCACCTTGGCTTGTGCAAATGACCGCACAAGGCGGTTGAGTAAAATGAGTCTGCGCGCTGGGTACTGGATTGTCTCGTCAGTCTTGACGTTCGAGAGACTGCTCTCCCACGTGGCGACGTCGGGCGAGACGATGCCAAGACCGGCGTCTTCGATTGCCGCCTTGAGCTGCTCGATATGCTCAGAAATCTCCTCGGTGACATCCACAAAGTAGACGAACATGTCCATGCTCACAACCCCGAGGGCGAGGAAAAGGCCCTGGATGTCGCTGTTTGTGCGCAGGAAATCAATGCCTTTGCGGCTTTTAGCAAGAGGCGTCGCACGCCTACCCAAGAATGTTGAGCCACCGCATTGCTCCGCGCTTTGGAATGACGCACTGGTCGGTGGCTAAACAGAAGAGGATATGCAGAGCCGAGAGCTTTCGAGCACGCCTGGGGTCCATCGCGACAAAGAGCTGCTCCAAAGCGCGTGTTGCGGCTGCTCTCGCGGCCACACGCTCCTCGTTCTCATAGAGCGTCGCCGCGGTCTCAGTGTCCGCCACAGCCAGGTGGATCTTGCCGTGGACGTCGATGCCGTTGGTCGCTCGCAGAATGAGTCGCCGTGTCATGTGCTGGCGCAGGTCGATCTGGAACTGGCGCACACGCGACCGCTCGGCGGCAATGGCCTTCTGCACAAGGCGTGTCCGTCGAGCGGCGTAGCGCGCCTCGAGCTTGGCCACCTCCATTTCGACCTGGTCGCGCCGCCGCTCGGCGTCGAGTTCCGGTCGCTCCCCGTTTGCGACCTGCACGCGGTCGCTCCAGCGCTTCTTGGGCGACGATCGGGGCTTCTTGGCCTTGGCGTTGCGTTCTTTGCGGCGAAGCCACGGCTGTAAGTTCTTGTCCACGAGCGCGACGACATCGATCATGCAGGCGACAATATCGGGCTCGACGTCGGGCAGAGCCACGTCGACCACGACATTGTTGACAGAAGAATCAGCGTCCGGCGTTAATGCCTCAGCAGGGTCGGGCGGCACCTCGTGCACCCGCTCTCCCGTCTTGGCGTGGACGAAGTAGAAAGCGCCAGTCTCATCGGTGCCTCCGAACTGCCACGTTGCCGAAGCGTTGTCGGCGTTGGGCGCCTCGAGGCACGGAGGTTCTGGCGTTGCAGGGACTTCCCATGCACTCTCGCCTGTGTGCGTGTTGTAGTAGTACGTGTACCCGCTGCCGTCATCGACGGGGACCCAGATTGCACTCTCCATCGGGCGACCGTTACTTGGGCGGGCCACCAAATGCATGTCCATATTACATACAGTATATTAATGATAGTTGGTGCTATTTTCTTAAAAGCGTTCGTTCATGCGGTTCGCGACGTTCTTCATCTTGTTGTAGACCTTGCCCGGGGGGGCGCCCATGATGAGCGAGCAAATGGCGT
The DNA here is from genome assembly GCA_002081595.1 of Achlya hypogyna. Classification (NCBI taxonomy): domain Eukaryota; phylum Oomycota; class Saprolegniomycetes; order Saprolegniales; family Achlyaceae; genus Achlya; species Achlya hypogyna. The sequence continues at coordinate 142,136 of JNBR01000075.1, read as the reverse complement.
CGCGAGCTAGCTTAATGTTGGAGAACGAGCCGAGGATGTGAATCTTTTGGTCCGCCAAAACAATACGCGTGCGCGTGGCGTTTTCAATGGCGTACTTAGTCTTGCCGTCCTGGCCGGCAAGGCGGCCGATAGCACGGCTCAAGTGGTCGCCCTTGAGCATCTTGACGTCCGTCACCTCAAACGTATCGATGAAGAGGTCCTCGAGACGGAGAAGAGCCACGGCGTCCTGCACTTCGAAACCCATCATGTAGGCCTGGACGAAGTCGGCACCCTTCTGGAGCGCACCAGCATCCTCGGTGAGAGGGCTGTTCTTGAGCTCAATGCAGCGGGTCTTGGTGTTCATACGGATCTGAAGCTTGAGGTGCTCGACGATGGGCTTCATGATGTTGGGCCAGTCGTTCTTGAGTGGGGTATAGCGATGAGCCGGCACACGCACACGACGGAAATCGTTCTTGCCACCGCTGGCCTCTTGGGCCGAGAGGGCCGGGAACGAAGGAGCGTCACCCGTATCCATGTCCATGTCGTCGTGCTCCGCAGCCACATGCTGCACCTGCGCAGCGCTAACGACGACTTCGTCCGTGTGCATGTCGACGTCCATCGTGGATCCCAGTAGCAAATCTATTGTGCAATCTGCCAGCCAATTGTTTCAACCCCGCGGTCATCCTCATCACATGGAAAATGGCTGGTTCCGAGGACGGCATATCCGGAAAAATAATTCAAACTTCCGGAATTCTTACGTTGGAAGTGTGCCACTACCAGGATTCCAGTCGCAAAAGTCGCGCCGGACAAAGTTGGCTTGCGCAACGCGATGCATCGTGTGCTTTGTCTCGTGGGCCTCACCAACGGGCCTACTGTAAGCGCACGAAAGCACCTCTTGGAAAGGTCATAATAGAATTTATGCAACATTTTGGCCAATCGGAGCCTTCGACATTCGTGAAATTTGGTGTACGGGCATTGGAAGAAATTTGGCCAAATGAAATGCTGTCAGTCAAAATCGGAAGCATATCATTGGGTGACAAGGCTGAAATTTGGATTGGGTAGAAATGGGACAGAATATAGCCAATGACAGACCGGATCAACTGCGTTGACAGAATCCCCGCAACGTCCAGACAAGTGACTGCGATGGATCGACGTTGGGCGTGGCTTGTGCTCCTGGCGATGCTGCTACCCATGGCCAGCGCCACGAAGCATGCGTCTTGGAAGGAGAAGCTTGCCGAATACAGTACAGTTGGCCTGGCCAAGGTGGCTGAAGGCGTCGAATGGCTGAGTTTCCACTCGGGTCTCGGGCCGCAGTGCGAATTCGTTGACCATCCTTCCGTCGCCGTGCGTGCCCACCTCCAGAAGCATCTCATTGCCCAGGATCGCGCTGTGGACTCGGTCGTTGCTGCCATCGAATCTTGGGAGTTCTCGTACGCAAAGCCACTCGAATACCGAGCTGTAATCGTTGCGTATAGGCGCACGTCAAGCAAGGACCATGGCCCACTGGTGCTTGCAATTACTGGGCCCACAGGGACAGGAAAGACTGCGACATCGTCATTGGTTGCCGAGGGCTTGTTTCGGCGACAGAGAAAACTCGAGCACAGCGACAAGGTAGTGCCCACAGGCCTTCTCGTGTTCCGGTACACACTGCGAGTTCCAAGAGCGGCGCTTCATGCCGTCATTAGTGGCGAAGACTTCAGCGACAACTATACGAATCCGGTGACGCAGTACCAAGAGCAGATCAAGTCGCGGTACGACCCGGGAAGGTATGCATCGGCGTTTTGATTCGACCTCGCTAGGCTCGTCGATCATCTTTCCAAGTGCTCAGGAAAGGCTGTAGTCGTGTTTGACGAAGTTCAGAAGGTGATTCCCCAGACCCTCGATGGTAAGGAATCCTCGGTTTTGTCGCTCATTCCAGCCGCAGTCTTGACAAGCGCGATGAGCCACAATGCGCAGCTCACGTACTACAAGAACGGTGTAGCGCGCAAAGTCGACTGCAGCAACGTGGGCTTCCATCTCGATGCCTGTTTCCATGCTGCTCCGATGTAGGTGATCTTCGTATTGATCTCGGACATTGGTGTCGGCAACATGGAAAGTATCATGATCCAGTACAAGTCGCGGGAAGAGTTGCCATTTGCCGAGCTTGAAAACGAGGTGAAAAAGGCGCTGGACGCCCAGTGGGACCGGCTTCAGTTCGGTAAGATGATCAAGCAAGTACGCCGCGAGTTGGACCGCTGGTGCTCATTCTGCGCAGGTGATCCCATTCTTGCCCTTCGAACAACGCCACATCATCGACATCATCAACCTCAAGCTGCGCGATCTGAGCCACGACTATAAAGGCAAGTATTGGAACCAGCTTGACATCGAGGTATCAGTCCTACCGTGCTGTGTGGTGTGCATTGACGCTGGCGTACAGCCTGGCATCGCCAAGCATCTCTCGTGCCTCGAGTCCATTCCCTACCAAGCCCGGCGTGCCACAATCGACGGGAAAGATCACCAAAAGGTCTTCGCCAAGTACGGCGCGCGGAGCGTCGAGACTGGACCGATCCAGCAACTCAAGTCAAAACTATTGCGGTACCTTCGGCCGTGGAACACGAGTAAGTGCACAATTGCGTTGATGGATGTTGCGAACAGCACTTACGTACACGTGCGTAGAGGCCAACATTGCGGTCTCATTCCTGCCGGGAACGGAAGAGGTTGTGATCACGTCCTGCAGCGCGGACGACCTCGGCGATGCCGACGAATTTGTCGACGTGACATGCACCATCAAGTGGCAAGGCAAGTTCAAATGAGGTGTAAATACCAGAAGAAACACATAACTCGCTGTTGGCGCGCTGTAGCCGTCCATGGTAGAAGCCTCACGGGCTAGATCATTCAGGAGCATTACGCTGGGTTACTACATACCGCTTCGTGCGCTACTTGCGGGGCGGCGTTGGTGCTCATTAGAGATCCAAGGAGCATCCATAGCATGTCCCGAGGGCTATAACCGCAGTAGCCGCCGCAGACGCAGCATGCCGACGGCCGTCGGCCGCGCTGAATCTCATGTGTGTCGCCACCCGCGTGTCCCGCGGCGATCTTCAAACAATGCAACATACAATCCCTCACACCCAACTTTCAAAATATTTTGCGCTCCTGAATACCAATTTGGAATGATATTAAATAAAAGCAAAAATAAAATGCACGGTGTGACGTACGCCGGAGAGAAATGCCGGAGATTTTTGGTTTCGGAACCGACTGCTCAGAGTTTCTTTCGACCGACCGAATAGAGCAAGCATGGGCTGCGTCAAGTCAACCCCGATCCCGAACGCCCCGGCCGAGGCCGCTGCTAAGGCCCCCGAGGGCGCTGCTGCCCCCGCCGAGGGCGAGGCGAAGCACTTTGATGCCGTCTACACCCTTGGCAAAAAGCTCGGGGAGGGCACCTTCTCGGTCGTGAAGGAGGGCACGCACAAGGTGACGGGCAAGAAGTACGCGATCAAGTGCATCAAGAAGCAGGGCCTTACGCAGGAGGACTTGGATGCCCTTCACGAGGAAATCAGCATCTTGAAGAAGGTAAGCAACGTCATTGCCTCGGGGACGCCTCGACTGATTGCACGCCACGATAGATGGAGCACCCGAACATCATGACGCTTCACGAAGTCTTCTCTGAGACTGCCTACTACTACCTCGTCACCGAGTACATGGAGGGCGGTGAGCTTTTCGACCGCATCGTTGAAAAGGTATCCTGGCTTAGCGGGAGGCAATGGGCTTACAGCCGCAATAGACGTACTACACAGAAAAGGAAGCCCGTGACCTTGTGCTTATTCTTCTTAATGCTATCAAGTACTGCCATGACCGCAATGTCGTCCATCGTGACTTGAAGGTATCCCATCACGTGCCGACTATGGAACTATTGTCAACCATAGCCTGAGAACTTGCTCCTCACGAGCAAGAGCGACGACGCCTTCATCAAGATTGCCGACTTTGGTTTCGCAAAGCAAGACATGAACGCCTCGTTGACAACGGCTTGCGGTACCCCTGGGTAACCCTCCGCATGATTCCTTGTCATATTGACTTGCGCCCATGTAGCTACGTAGCCCCTGAGATCCTCAAGGGCGAGTCGTACGGCAAGACCGTGGATATTTGGAGCATTGGTGTCATTACGTTCATCCTGCTCTGCGGTTACCCTCCGTTCCATGATGAAAACCAGAAGCGCCTCTTCAACGCGATCAAGGTTGGGTCGTTCAAGTTCGAGTCGCCATACTGGGATGCTGTCTCTGCCGAGGCCAAGGACTTCATCTCCCAAATGCTTGTCGTGGACCCGACTACGCGGTGAGCCTCACACTTCGACGCGTGTTGTCTAACAGGCGAATAGCTTCACAGCGGACCAGCTCCTCGAGCACATCTGGCTCACGGGCACGGAGGTGTCGACAGTGCCGCTCACGCAGGCCATGGAGCAGCTCAAGAAGTACAACGCGCGGCGGAAGTTCAAGGCTGCCGTGCGCATCGTGCAGGTGACGACGGCGCTCAACAAGGCCATGGGCGGCTCGTCCGTGGTCGACGACAAGGATGGCGAGGCTGTCGAGGACATCCAAGTCGAAGTTGCGACGGAGGGTGTTGTGGCTGCTGCGGCGCCCGCGACGGACGACGCCAAGGCGTAGTGCATTTATGAGGATTTATCTTTTGCGCCGAGATCGAAGGCATCCCGCATATTATACATCACACCCTTGTCGTATGGGTTGCGTTCGATGTCGTCGACGGATAGCGCCTGGGCCGCCACCTCGTCTACGAGCCCCACGCCGCCCCATGCCATGTCGAGGGCCACGGGGCGCTTGGGTGCGGGGTCGTCCTCAGCATGGTCCTTGCGCAGCCGCTGGCGCTTGAAGTGCTCGTTTGCAGTGCAGTTGCGGACCACGCGCCCCATCTGGCAGCCGAGAAGAAGACTCACGAGAAACCAGACGCCGATCGACAGCGAAGCGACGAAGGCGACGCGAGCATGCTCGGGCGACTAGGGCCAAGACAAGCGGTGAGCTTATGCGCGGAAGAGGGTTGCATCGCACGGAAATGATCTCGGTGAGCACCTGCGAGGCGAAGTCGCGCGAGAGGTCGTGTGCGTTCGCAATCTTGGCCGTCATCTGCAAAGGTTGTCACGAGATGCATCGGCGTCCGGAGTCTACCTTGTGGATGAAGTATGCGCAGAGAATGTACACGAGGTGCGCGCTGCCGCACACGTTGGTGACAAGGAAGCAGAAGAACGCGTTGTAGTTGTGCTTGGCGATGCACGTGTTGACCCAAACTAGTCAGGGGTCGCGGAGGAAGTGACGCGGTCAAGAGCCTACTGCAGCTGCGAGGTCGTGAGCTGGGGTGAGGATCAGTCACGGCCGTACTGGTGGTCGAAGCGTGCGACGCAGTGATCGCACACGCGGCAATGCTTGGAACGGGGGATCCTAAGCGACGGAAATCAGTTAAGTATGTGCGACGCTGGATTGGACTTTATCGTCTTGCATGTCCGACATACGCGCCCGCGCGGGTACAAAGCGTCGTGATCCGCGTACACCTGCTGGTCGCGTATGTTGGCCAAAGTGATGACACCGGGGTCCGCAAGTGACACGCGGAAGAAGAGGCCTGCGCACGAAAGCGCAAAGAATGCTGCAATGATTCTATCGATAACGTTAGCCCCTTCGCACAACGAAGCTCGTACTGGTCGCCAAGCCCGAGGGACCCCCACGCCTCCGTGACAAGCACACCATAGCTGATCGTCAAGAGCGTGAGGTAGAAAACCTACTCCTCGTGAGCCACCCTTCAGGAGACGCAAGAGCCCATACTTGGAAGATGCAGTTGCGCTCCTCAAAGAACCACGCCCACACGCGCTTGGCGGCGCGGACGACGACCATGTCAAATTGCACTTGCTTGTCTTCTTACTCTAATTTGAGACTTATTTTACACTATTTCAGCTTGAATATCAATTTGGTGCAATGATCACCGCAAGCTTATCTAGCCTTGGAGCTATATAGACCGTTGTAGCGTAGCTAGTTTGTCTTTCCCACAGATAACGCCGTGTGCGTGGTCAACTACGTAGTCAATTGCCGAGCTGGTGGCCGACGTCTGGGGGACGCGGTGGTCGTTGGTTTCAAAGACTAACACTATTTTGGTTTTGTCTAAACCTTGTTACAAGAACTGCGGGGTAGAAGAACATCACAATGTGAGGGGTTCATAAAAGCCGACCTGCAAGATTTGATGTATCCGATCCATCGATTCGCAAAGGATATCTTAGCCAAAGCTGGATTTGAGATTTGAGGTGAGCGACATGCGCCGGGGGCTGGCAGCTTGACGACGCTCGTAGGAAGCATGGCCGACTCTGCGTACTCCTTTAGCTTGACGACCTTCAACCCTTCGGGAAAGCTACTGCAGATTGAGTACGCTCTTAACGCGGTTAACAACAACGGCCGCACGTCGCTCGGCATCCGCGCCAAGAACGGTGTTGTAATCGCTACCGAGAAGAAGCTGCCTACCGTCCTTGTGGACGAAGACGCCTACAAGAAGATTGAGAAGCTCTCGACGAGCGCCGGTCTTGTTTACAGCGGTCTCGGTCCCGATTACCGCGTTCTTGTCCGCAAGGCCCGCAAGAAGGCCCAGGCTTACTACATGAAGTACAAGGTGGCTACCTCGGTTCTGGTGCTCGGTCTCATAATATCACAGGAAAACGCCCCTGCATCCATCCTAGTGCGCGAAATCGCTGCCGTCATGCAAGAATTCACGCAGTCCGGTGGCGTTCGCCCCTTCGGCGTCTCTCTTCTGTACGCGGGTTTTGACGAAGATGGACCGCAGCTCTACCAGATCGATCCATCGGGGTCGTACTTCGGCTGGAAAGCCACTGCTATCGGCAAGGACTCCGTGAGCGCCAAGAGCTTTCTTGAGAAGGTGTGCTTCTAGATGCGCGCTCTGAGTTTCATTCACCTTTCGCATAGCGGTACAACGACGAGATGGAACTCGAGGACGCCATTAACACAGCGTTGAAGACGATGCGCGAGGGCTTTGAAGGCGAGGTTCGTGCACATCACGCAACGCTCGTGAATCACCCAATGCTCCGAATAGATGAACGAGACCAACATCGAAGTGGGCATCATCGGCGAAGACAAGATCTTCCGCGTCTTGAGCCCGAACGAAGTCAAGGACTACCTCGCGGAGGCCGAGTAAACTCTGCATCGCCTTCGCACTGTGCACACATGCCCGCCAAAAGCGAGTTTGTTAAACGCGGTGGTTCATTTGGCTTAACGCTCGTGTCTACCCGATCTTCTTGCCCGTCGACAGGAGTGCCGAGGCAATGGCTTTGGCCCGGTCTTCGTCTCCGAGGGGGTGGTGCGGCCGGCGTGCCGGGAGGATCGCATCCAGGTCGATGGCGTCGAACGCGCCGCTAGCCCGTCGCCCGCTACTCCTTCGCGAGAAATCGGCGGGCTTCATGGGCACCTTGAGATCCTCAGCACAGATACGATCGTCGGCCGCTGAGCGCTGCTGCCGTTTGAGCCGGTGCATCCACTTTCGAACGTGGCACTGCACGTACACGGTACTGAACTGCTTCTGCGCCTGCACCGCGGCTTGCAGCGACGCCACGGACGTGCGGAACGTGTCCCACGCGGCCTTGGCGCTGAGTCCCTCGGCGCCTGACGTGAGCAGCGCGACGGAGTCCTCGACTGCCCGCTTGTGTCGGCGCAGGATGTCCTTGGTGCGGCCGTTCTGGTGAACGCTTTCGAGCTGCTTATCGATGGCTGGTCGAATCTGCGTCCAGCACGTCACGAGCTGCTTGAGTTCGTCCTCGAACGAGAGCACGACAGAGGTCCCGAGGCTTGCTCGCAGCGCTACGCAGCTGCTTGTGGCGTGCGTCAAGGGGTCGCGTACCGTCGCGGTCGGCTGTCGAGAGCGCAATCGGGGTGTGGTTGATAGAAAGGCGCAAGTCGTACTGCTGCGTTAGCCGGAGCAGCGTCTTGAGGTCGATCATGTCCTCGCCCATGTCGTAAAAGATGAGCCGGCAGTCGCGCGGTGCGACGCTGCCATGGGTGACGTGCAGCACGATCTTGACAAACTCCTCGATGCCGATGAACTCGCCCGTGCCGCGAAACTTGTTGAAGGCAGCGATGTACTGCTCGTCGATCTGCGCCTCGAGCGTCTGCCACTCGGCCACAAAGAGCGCCATCGCCTCGTCCAGGTCCACGAAGCTGCCCTTGGCGCGCCTACTGCGGCTCAGGCCCCTATCGCCAGCGGCACGCACGGTTCGGGGGGCGGCACCCGGCGGAGGCCGAGGACGCGGTCGTTGAAGAGCCCGATGTCTTGCGCCGCGAAGCAATTGGCGAAGACGTTGGCAGCTGCCTGCAGCACCGTATCCGTGCTCACAACGCACGAGCCGTCTACGAGTTGCGCGAGGCGCTGGTCGGGGCGGAACACCTACGGCGCGTTGCCCGCTGCAGCCACCGCGGGCGCACCTTGACGACGCCGAAGAGCACGTGGCCGAGCGACTTGAGGTAGCTCTTGAGCATGCCACGCCCGAGAGCCCGCTGAATGCCGCAGGCAGCTGCGAAGAACGCCACGCGGCGGTCGCTGTGGAACACCTCGCAGCCGCGGAAGAGCTGCTGCAGCTGCGTGCCCACGAGGCTAGCGGCGCTGAGGTTGCGGTGGCTGGGAGCACGTACCTGCGGTTTTGCAGCTTGGCCATTAAGTAGTCGCACACGAACGGCGCGAGGTCGCCGACTGTGTCTTCGCCATCGACCTCGAGCTCGTCGATCTTGAGCTTCTCGATGAGCACGTCGAGCACAAGCTTCTTGACCTCGCGCAGCGTCAGGTCCGGCACGCGGGTCCGCGCGACGGCGAAGTCGCCGACGAGAAAGGTCTTCCAGAGCCACGGCATGTGGTAGATGCCCTTGGCGACCGCACCCTTGGCCTTGGCCGGCGCCGGCGCGCGCTGGGCAAGCGTCTGCTGCCAGCGGCTGCGCCCGAGGCGAAACATGTTGAGCGCGCGGGCCACGTGCACTGTGGCGCCGATCTGCGTCGCGACCTGTTTGGCCGCTGCCGTCGGCTCTGGTGCCGACGCTTCTGCTGGTGTGACATCTTCGGGACCGACCCAGCGGCCCGCCTCGCCTGCCAGCACCTTGCGCAGCGCGTCAACCAGGCCGGGGCCGCCGGGCAGCTGCTGCGTCTACGGCAGTGGTGAGCGGCGTCGCCCGAGAAGGGCACCCTGCGCAGCACGGCGTCTAGGAGGAGGAACTCGTTGTCCACGACGGTCTGCACAAAGAACGGCGCCCACGTGGTCACGTCCGACGTGACGAGCGTCGTTAGCGCCGGCTTGCTGAGCATGGCGAGCGCGGTTGTAAGCTCGGGCGACTCGGCGAGCAGTCCCCGGAGGTGCTCGTCCGAGAGTAGGAGCGCGTAGAGCATCTGCGTGACGCCCGCGACGTCGCGCTTAACCGCGAGATCGAGGCCCCGCAGCTGCGCCGCGTCGCGCAGGTGTCGGAACGTTGGCAACTCCTGCAGCTCCAGCAGCAGGTTGCGCAGCCGGAACTGGTGCAGCGTGCCTTGACGCGCGGCCGCCGTCTCGTTCTCCATCTCGACGAAGAGCGCCTTGGTCAGGTCGCCGTTTAGCAGCATCACCTTGGCCGCGTCCGCGGTGTGATGGTGCAGCCAGTGGTACGCGGCCTCGAGCGGCGACAGCGCGACGTCGTCGACGCTCTCGGCCGTCTCGGTGGACCAGAGCAGCGTCAGGCCTACGCGATGGTGAGCGGTGGCAGCTGTAGCCACGCACCCGCGGCGTTGGCCTTGACAGTGGCGTGCCAAGCCTCGAGGGCGTCGGGGCTCGCCTCGAGTCGGAGGAAGTGCTGCACGACGCGCGGGCAGTGCACCATGCAGTACTTCAGGATGCCCTGCTGTGCCGAGAGGGTGTCGACGAGCAGGTCGGGGATCTGCTTGAGCACGCTGCCGAGCGCGGCTGGCGTCGCCTTGAGAAGCTGGACGACGGTCGGTACCGTCGGTTCCCGAGTCTTGTCTTCGACGTCACCGACGCTCTTGTCAAACTGCCGCTCGAGCAACGCTGCGAGGTCCGCGATCGCGCCTTGTTGGCTGCGGAACTCGCCCGACTTCAGCGCCGTGAAGATCTCAACGAGGTCGTCGCCAACGTCTTCCACAAAGTCTTTGAGGCGCTGCGCGTCGGGCACCTCGGGGAACTCGGGCATATCGGAGCGCTGGACCGTCGGTAGCATCTCGAGGAGCGCTTCGGGGCTCAGCACGCTCGGTGCGTGCGGTAAAATGGACTTGCGCCGCACCGACAGCCGCGTGGGCTTGCGCCCGCTCGTGATCGACGGCCGCCGCGGGGCCACCGCCGCCTTGGGCAGCACTCTCGCGACGTCGGCCACCTTGAGCAGCGTCGCCATGCGGTGCGAGTTGGAGCGCGCGAGGGGTGGTGCTTTGGGTGGCTCGGCGGGGTCAATGACTCGCAGGTCCACAGCGGCCGCGAGTGTGAGCACGATGGCCTTCTTCTCGTCGTCGTCGAAGGCGTCGAGGCAGCGCTGGAACGTGTGCGCGTGCACCGCTGCGGCCGTCGGCAGCCGCAACGTCGTGGCCACCGGTGCATCGAGGTACATGCCCCAGAGCTCCGTCACCACGTCCGGCGTGAGCACGGGCTTGACGAGGTCGCGCACCACGTCCTTCTGCGAGCTGGACTCGAGCTGGCTGAAGTGCTACATGGGACAGTCACCGGCGAATGCACGCGACGGGCGTACGAGGTACATGGCGCGGACGTGGTGGTCGTTTTGGCTCGCGCGCTCCTCGCGGGAGACACTCGGGCGATCTGCCCGTGGGTGAGCTATGCGGGCGCTTCGCCACTTACCACTGGCGCCTGAGTACAACTGGTTGTCGTAGAACGGCTTGGCCGCGTCGTAAGTGCGGTACACCGAGTTGAGCAGGCCGCCGAGTACGAGGTCGCACACCGTCGTGCCCGCCGCGAATGTCGCCTTGAAGATCTGCGCCGCGCCACTGAGTCTCGCCCCGCGCCCGCGCCCACCTCTTGCAGCAGCTCAAAGTAGATGGCCGTGCACACAGCATTGGGCGCCTCACGATACGGCACTGAGCCATTGGGCTGCGCCTGCTGCATTAGCGCCTGCCACAACTTGGCCGTTGTCGTGGGCCTAGGCAGTAGTGGCTTCGCGCCCGAGACCTTGGCCTCACCGATCCAGCACCTCCATGTGCGACGCCCACTTGTGCAGAATAGTGGCGGCGATGGCGTCGAGGGCCGGCCGCCGCGGCAGCTGCGGCAGCTGGTGGTTGACGAAGTTATAGCTCGGCAGCGCGCCGCGCCGCCATTGCATAGTTCAAAACTGCACCGTTTCGTGTTGCGGTTATGGACTGTCTACATGGTCGTGTTGTAGTAGCGGTCGCCGTAGTCGCCGAGGCCGGGCACGATGTACTTGGACTCGTTGAGCTCGGGGTCGATGGCCGACGTGACGATGTGGATCTGGGGGTACGCTTCGAAGATGGCATCAAGGCCCTCGGGGCATGCCAGTACGTTGGCGAAGACGATGTCGCGCTCGGCAACGCCCGAGTCGATGAGCAGCTACCACCAATGTGAGCGAGTGAGCCCTGGAACAATGGGGTACCTGTATGGCCTTCTTTGCACTGCCGCCCGTGGCGAGCATCGGGTCGAGGAGAAGGACGCGGTCGAAGGTCGTCATGCGTGGGGGAAGCTTGGCGTAGTAGACGATCGGAAGCTTCTCGGCCGTCGACTCGTCGCGCTGGATCAAGATCTTCCCCACAGACACGGCGGGCTCACACATGATGACTTGCTCCAGAAGGGCGTCACCGGCGCGAACGATCGAGACAGCGCAGATGTTGTTGTTCGGCCGCATGCCCGAGAACTCGGCGCCGGTCGGCGTCCACACGATGGCGAACTCGAGCGTGCAGGCGGCGAGGGCCTCCTCGGCGAGGATCCTACGCCACAGTGAGCGCGAGGAGTGAGACAATGGCAACGAACCGCATGAGCCGGTCAGCGTATTTCTTGAATTGGACATGCGTCGAGCGCTTGTCGCGGAGCATGACGTGCAGCGACTGAACCGCGTTCGTCTGGAGAATGATGAGGTTGCGGTACTTGGACTCCATCGAAGTCGTCGCCGTGCAAGGCTTCTTGGCAGGGTGCTTGCCGGCAGTGTGAGACTTGGAGCCCGCATTTTTTGGCGTCGCTTTTTCGTCCTTGATGCCGGTGGGGCGGACCTCGTCAGGCGCTTGCTGGCAGCGCTTAAGGTGGCCCTCGAGTGAAATGGCGCGACCGGAGACTTCCATTTGGCAGAACTTGCACTTGAGCAGGGCTGTTGACGCGTTCTTCTGGCGGCCGGTAGACTCGAAGTGGACACGGATGGGCGCGGGGGGGCGGCCTGTCTTGGAACGCTCGGTCGGCGTCTCGATCACTGGCTTGGGCTCGAACCCGTCCTCGAGGCTGCTGGCAGCTGGACGTTTGGTTGTCATGAGCGTCTTTTACGAATAAAAACGTTCGACTCAACGGTGGGTGGGGATTTAACGGCCTTTTTTCCACCAATCGCGGCTGGTCCTGCCCGAATAACTCAAAAGACGCCGTTTTAGTCGTTAAAAAACTCAACTGGCAGACTTTTGGGTTGAGAAAAACACACGGTTTGGGTGCGTATCTTAGCGCCGACGGGAGGGGGCACCGTAGAGCAGCCCCACGTACGCCGCGAGCGTCGTCGAAAACGCGTTGCCAACGGGCCGACGACGAACCCTCTCTATCTCCAAGGCAGCCTCGGCGCTTGGGCCTGCGGGATCTGAGGGTAGCGGAGTGCCCTGGGTGGGCGACTCGTGTCTCAGCGGCTGGCGCGAGGCGAATGGAACATGGCTGGTTGCCGTTGGAACGGGACTTGTGACGAGCGCAACGCGGGCCCCATCGCTTTCACGAGGGCTCCTTCCGGCACCAGCACAAAGAGTTGGGTGGGAAGTGGGCTCGATCATCGGGCCCGACGAGAGCCCTCCGGCCGACGCAGAAGCCACCGCGGTCCGGCTGTCGAGCGGAGCGCGCGGCGGTCGCAGGAAACTCGACGCCTCAGGGCACAGCGGTGCTGAGAGCGAATATGGCGCTACGCCCTCGGAGGCCAGGCTCGCGGCCGCGAAAGCGGGGCCACGAGGGAGTTTAAAACCCGTTTCGATGGGCTTGAACTTGCGGGGCCCGATCTTGGGTGACTCCGAGGTGCCACTGCCGTGGGACGGCCGCACCCGGGGAAGCGATGGCCCCATCGTCACCGGCCCACTTCGCGCACTGATGGCCAACAAGCCACCGGAAGCCGATGTACGGTAGGTCGTGCCCGCCATGTCGAGCTGCCGAGTGCCAGGGGGTTTGGTGGCTTCGCGGATGGTGGACGTTGAGTTCGTCAAAGGCAGGCTGGAGGCAGAGCCACTCGCAGACTGGTTTGTGGCGCGGCCATTCTGAGGTTGCTTGGAGGTGCAGCCTTTCAACGTGCAGTCAGTGGTGCACTCTTCAGGCATTTCATCGTTGGGCTCTGCTTCTCGCATGGCTTCCTCACTGGCGCGCGAGGCTGTGGGCGCTACACAGTGGTGAGTCCGGTGTTTCAGAAGCACCGCGAACGAGGGAAGTAGGACCGCCGTTCCCGATCCTTCACGGGCTTGGTCGGTCGCCGACGCTTCCCGGTGGACGGCCACGACGACACGGTCATGGAGTGCGTCCACTTGGGCAGCGGCTCGGAGGATGGCGGCGACACGGCGGAGTAAACAATGCGCCGAAAATCCTTTCCGGGGTGAATCTGTGGCATCTTTCCTGCCGGCGCTACCGCCCTTGCTGGGTCATGCCAGTCGCGAGGCTCTTCGCCCATAGCGTTGGCGCCTTCCGATGCCTCGTCCATCGCAGATGCTTCCTTTTCAACGAGCGTCTCCGCCCCGGCCCTATGCAGGGAAGTCGCTTCCTGTTGAGCGAGTTTCGTGGGCTTGGCCTCACGCAAGGTGGCACTTTCAGCGTCCCCCTGGGACTGGATACCAGGACCACTCGACGTGGGAATGCGGCTCGAAGAGGCGTAGCTGCTTAAATGGGCACCATGGTTCGAGGTAGCGCTGTCCACGCTATGTCTCGGGACTGACTCGTTCGTGGCCTGGTTCGTGCTGGCGTCCTCCGCCACCGCGACTTCGGGCTTGACAGCACTGGTGACCGCGTTCCTCGATGCGTTGGTTTCTGCCCTGGGGTATACAGCGGTGGCGGCGACGCGGTGATCGTCGTCGACACCGCAGAGCTCATACATGGGCGTGTACGCCGGGGGCTGTGGCGTCGTCTCCTGGTCGTCAGCAAACGGCACCCACTTCTTGGCGAGCGGTTGAGCCTTCTGCATCGTATCGAGGCGCAAGGTGCCGCCGCCTGCGTTGTAAAACGGGCGGAAAGACGGCGGGGGCTTGTTCGAGCGCTGCGACGTCGGTTCCTCGGCGTGACGGACCGGCGCTTCTGTGCGGTGGACAGGCGGTGGGTGGCTCTCGATGGCCGCCCTGGGGGCCTCGGCGACATGTTCTCTCGCGGGCTTGGGCACCAACGGCTCGCACCACGCGGTGTCCGAGAGAAGTGGGGCGGGGGCTTCTGGTGACTGCAGGCGCGAGGGTAGAGGCGTCGGCTCCGTGACCCACGCGGAAATGCCTTCGTCGTCCAGCAGCTCGTCCATGTCGTTATCGGCAGTGGGCACTTGGCGCATGGTCATTTCCTTGGTCGCTGCTAGAGTCGGTGAGGCTGGCCTCACGGACGTCGAAGGGGAAGCGCGTTTGGCGGCCGCTTGGACGAGCTGGGCTGCCACGGACATGCGACGTACTTTGTTTGGCGGTGTCGGCGTTGGCATCGACGGTGGGGGCGGTTCTTCCGCAGTGTCTTCCTCCATGGGCTCCTCCTGCAGTGCCGTCATCCCACGGCGTGTAGTCGGGCCGCTTGGGACCAACGGCGATCGTATCGGCTGCGTCGACGCCCGGCGTGGAGCGCGCGCGATTGACGCGCGCCGCTGGACCGGGGCGTCGCGACCGGCATCGACCGACGTCGACACCGAAAGTTTCTTCTTCTTTGGCGTCGTGCCGAGGCTGGCCACCGGCGACCGCAACGTGTTGACGATCGAGCGCAACCGTGTCTTGGTTTTCTTGGTGCCTGCTCCCCGAGGTAGTGACGGCTCGCTCGGTGGCGGTGCCGCCCGTGGCTCCTCCAGATACGGCTGCGTGAGGTTGCGCATGGAAACGTCGCGGGACTTGAACGAAGCCATTTTGGCGAGCAGCATGGGTTTGACCTTGGGGCCGGACGAACGCTTTGCCTGAGCATTGGCTTCTTGTAGCTGTTTGATAAGCATCATCATACGGCTTTTGCCGAGCCGGTAGCTGCGCCACTTGTGCTGGATACGGACGGCACACCGAGCTTCAAGGAGTCGGCGTTTACGTGTCGCGATCTCCAGCTCCCGAATGGCATCGTCGACCTTGAATGTCGCAACGTGCCGGCAGAGCCGCTGCAGCACCTCGAGCCGCATGCCGTTTTGCTACCACCGACGTGGCATTTTGTGCCTTGGGTGAACGAGCGTACCTGCGTCGCCCGAGGCTTGGGATGAGCTCGGTAGCTCTTGAGACTGTGACGGTTGTCAATGTGCTTGTAAAAGCTGTTGCCGAAGTGGCGGAACTCTTCCATGCGGTGCAGCACATGGTGTTTGGTCGTTAGCCACACAATGAGGTTCTTGCGTATTAGCCGAGCTGCCGCCCGTCTTCGCAGCACTCGTTTCTAGTGTGGACTTGGTGGCGCTCGTCGCGGGCAGGTACCTTGCGGAACACCTCGGCGGCTGCGTCGAGCTCTGTGGCATCGCAGCGCAAAGTTGCATACGGGCGCGGGTCGTCGTCGTCGTCGCTGAAGGCGTCGTGTTCGAAGATCCCAAGCCGTTCCCACTCATCGATGATGGTCTTGGCGTCGTGACCGATCTCGGCGAAGCACCCGTACGCTTGGTGCAGCCAGTAGAGCTTGTCCACCATGCGACCGAGCGGGTCGTTACGCGGATCGGCCTGCGGCGTGAAGTAGTACAAGATAAACTCGACGTCTTCGATCCACTGGGCAACGTATCTACGTGTTCCATGGGCCGATGCCTGCACCGAGGAAAGTACTCGCGGTCCTCGACGCCGAAATGAAATGGCAGCTCGTCGGTGTCGAGCTTGTGCTGTACGCGCGCGAGGATGTCGGTGATTCGGTCGCGCTGCTGGAGAACGAACGCATGATGTTTTCGCTGCAGCGCCGGCTTCTCCGTGCGCTCGAAGCTACGCACGACGAGCTTGGCTTCCGTACGCATCGGGTGTGTCTCCTTGGCGCGCAGAAGCTCTTGGCGAATCATGTCGAGCTACATGGAGAGATACGAGGGGTCGCTACCGCGCTGAGCCGTACCCGCGCTTGACCCGATAGCCCCGCGAGGGCCACGGACGTCCTGGTACGGCGTAAGCGTGGGCCACCGAAGCGATGTACCGCATAGAGCGACCGCGGAGACGGACGCCGTCCTCATCGGCCATGCTGAGAAAGTGCGGGAGTTACACGCTGGGCGTTTCCAGGCGACTTAAAACAGAACCGCGGCTGCGAAACCATGGAGAGGTGGCGCATGGAGCCGTGGAAGCCCGAGCGCGCGCTGCGGGCGCGCAAGGACCGCGTCGCGCCTGTTGCAGATGGCGACGCCATCGTGCACGACGTGCTCGAGCGCTGGGTGGCGCAACTGCCCGCAGACGCGAGGTGCGAACGACACCAGCGATCTAGGCGCCATATTGCGTAGATCCTCGGAGAATCGCACCGAAGCGCTCGGCGCGCGCCTGCTCCAGCACGCGTCGGGACAGTGGCACGAAGAAGCCGACGGCGACGAGCTGTCACCGCGCGTTGCTACGGCCCTCGCCATGGACGTCGTCACCACCGTAGGCCTCTCACTTTGGCGCTTCGGGGGTGTCACGCGGCGGGTAGATGCTGCGACGGACGCTGCCGGCGTCGCCCATCGCAGACGCCGTAGCACAAACGCTACTGCAAGCCGTGTACAGAGACTATGACCCGAGGAAAGATCTCATCGACAACCAACTGCACTTGGAAGGCACCGGCTCCTCGAAGGAAACCAGACGCTCACACACTGCGTTAGAAGCCACGCCCGACGAGGCTCCAATCGAATCCGCGACGGAGAGGATACCTCCGGCCAAGGTCGACTACGACGCCATGTCGGCGCTCTGGAACGACCTCGTGCAGCAACGAGAAGATGTCGCCGAAGGCGGCGTTGTGTGTCTTGTGGAGTGCATACAAACGCTGCCGGTGGCCGCCCAGCTCCAAGTTATCGAGCACGTTTCTTCGAGTCTGCGCCAGAGCGACCAGGACCCGAGGACACCAGCTGCAGCCAACCCTGACACGGACGAGAGGATACCTTGCGACGACGACGACTTCGACGACGATTGGAACGACGACCCCGGGGACTCACACCTCTCGGTGCTGGACGACCTGCGAGAGATCTATCGGCTGCTATTTATCCCCGACACCCGCGCCCAGCGCAGCGCCCGGTACAAGCTCCAGGTGCTTCTTGCGGGCACCTTTGGCGACGCGCCCGTCGACCCCGGAGACGCCGCGCGGCGCCTCGCCCAGAGCCTCCAGGGCGTTGACCGACTCACCCGCGCGCGGGAACTGTTGCTGTAGCCTCTTATTTATTCCGTCAACACGCTACGGTAGTTTGGCTCGTTTGGCTTTGGCACCGTCAACGACGGCTTTCCGCTTTCCTGTGGCCGCGAGCTCGGTGGTGCAGCGCGCGCAGGCGCAGGTAAAGTTGTAGCGTCGGCGCAGCTCGGCCTGGCGCGCGCGCACGGGCGCGTTGCGCTCGATGTACGAGATGGTGAGCTCTTCGCCGGGCGCGACGTCGGCCGTCGTGAACACCGTGATGTCCGTCTCGTTGACATATGTGAAGCCGCAGTTGGGCGCGCACGAGTGGTTGAGCATGGAGAAGCGCGGAAAGAGCGCCATGCCGTCCATGGACGGAAACGCCGACGAGTTGAACTCAATGTCGCAGCCGTCGTCTTCGTGGCCCGTTGACCACACGAAGTGAATGTCTTCGTCTTCGTCGTCGGAATCGGCGGCCGTAGCTCGGGGGGCGTCGCAGTCAGCCTCGTCGGCGGACGCTCCGCCATCTGTGTCATCTGGAGTAGAGCTCTCGGCGCTCTCGTCGTCGTCGCCCTGATGACACAGCTTTTGCAGCACGCGCTCCAGCAGCGGGGCCGCCTGCTGCACGAGCGCGGCCTTGGTGGCGGCGTCACCTTCGCACGCGAGAAAATATGGTACGACGGGAGACGGGACGTCGACGCCAACGGCGTTGACCTTGCAACGCCCGAGAAGCCCCTTGAAGAATGCGAGATCCATGTGAGCCTTAAAGCAGGCGAAGACCTTGGACTTTGAGGACGCGAAGGCGTCAAGGAGGAAGCTGTGGGCCGCGGCGACTTGCGAGGCGTCAAGCGCTTTGTCGATCGTGGAGCAGGCTTCGAGGAGCTCGATGTCGGCGACGGCGGCGTTCCATTCGATGGTACCGGATTTAGCTTGCACGTGGAGGCGGTGGTAGACCTTGGCGAGGATGGCCGTCGCGAGCGATAGGTGCTTGAGGTTGGCCTCAAGGGCCTGGAACGTTTCGTCGCGCTGAAAGTCCACTGCAAAGACGTTCTTGGGCTGCGCGTGCAGCACTTCGCCGCAGAGCTTTGAGCAGACGACGGACGGTATCTTTTCACCTCGAAATTTCGTCAGGAACACCGGTGTGTTGGTCGCTGGCAGGTTGGGGAGGGTTGGCTGGGATGTCATGGCCTGAAGCGAGGGCGGGAGGGCATGCACGCGGCGATCGTCGCTACACATGCCTGCGAGGAGCTGAAAGCTACCAGCAAGGTAGTGCAGCTGAAGGGGCACGGAGCCAACGAATCGTTTGCAAACGCAGCAGACAAGCGGCGTAGCTCGCTCGTCGTCCTCGTCGTCCTCATCGTCGTCTGTGTCCTCAACGCAAGCCACAGAGATGGGCGAGTCTTTCAGGATGACCTGGTTCGCGGGCAGCTTTGCCACCGCGTAGACACCGCGGCCGCGCGTCGCATCTTGGCGGACCTCGACTTCGGCGGAGTCGAGCTGCATGCCACGGATTTCTGATTGGCGGAAAGTAGGTGCAAACTTCGAAGTACGGATTGCATGCGGATCGAATCTGCCGCCGGACTTCGGCTCATTTCCCCATTGTCATGGCAGCTCCAACGTCGACCGTGCGCCACCTCAAGACCGCCAACTTCCGCCAGTGGATTGACGGCCTCGACGCCTTCCTCTTCGACTGCGATGGAGGTACTGCGGTCATGCCATGCAGCGGCCTCATTTCGCCTAGTCTTGTGGCGCGGAAGCGCTGCCATCGACGGCGCCAAGGAAGCCATCGCACTTCTCCGTTCGCTCGGGAAGAAGGTCGTCTTCGTGGTAAGCCCGTGTCATCATCTGATTGCATGCCTCTTACATTCGGTGTGCAGACGAACAACTCGACAAAGTCGCGTGATACGTACGTCAACAAGCTTGGTAAGGTGACACCGTATTGAAGTTGGAGAGCTAATGAACATGTAGCTGGCCAAGGCATTCCTGCGACCGTCAATGACATTGTCACGTACGATATAGTGCACGTCTCCCAGGCGACGATGTGTGCGTAGCTCTGCATCTGCCTGCGCTGCGTACCTGCGCAAGCACGACGTCCAAGGCAAGGTGTACGTCGTGGGTGAGGCAGGCCTCGCCGCCGAAGTCACTGCCCAGGGCTTTGAGAACTTTGGCCTCGAGCACAACGGCAAGACCGAAGTGCCGACCCCGTTCACGGTGGACCCGGCTGTGGGTGCTGTCGTCATCGGTCTCGACCGGTATGCGGCCGGCCCCAAACTCCGTTTCTGAAACTCCTCTAGTGCCATCTCGTACTACAAGCTCTCGTACGCTGCCGTGGCTATCCTCAACAACCCTGGCTGCAAGTTCTTCGCCACCAACACGTACGAGGCCCACGCTCATTCGGGCCTCACGCGAGGCTCAATATAGGGACCCCACGTTCCCCGTCGACGGTGCCGTGCTTCCCGGTGGCGGTACCTGTGTTGCCGCTCTCGCGACGGCCGTGGGTCGGTGCGTACATGCCCACGACTGCGAGGTAATTGAGCCGCGAGTGTAGTGAGCCCGATGCCGTGATCGGCAAGCCGTCGCAGGCGCTGCTACAGACCATCCTCTCGACGCACAACCTTGACCCCGCGCGCACGTGCATGGTGCGTCGGTGTCCTGAGGCCGGTAGTCTAATGCCCGTAGGTCGGCGATCGCCTCAACACGGACATCGAGTTCGGTCGCCTCGGGGGGCTCAAGACGCTGCTGGTGCTCACCGGCGTCACAGCGCCGCAAGACCTCGACCACATCGCCAACGAGGCCCAGCGCCCCGACTTCTTCGTTGAGTCCATCGACGTTGTCAACCAGCTGGCCAAGTAGAGCCATCGTTTATAAAGTTACCATAGACGCTCATCCCGACTTCTTGAGAATGGGCGCCTTGTTCACAAAGGCCGCGAACAGCGACGGCTTTGGTGGCGCCTCAGCCATGGCCTTCGCCGGCGGAGGCGCCTTCGCTGCAGCAGGCGCCTTGGGGACCTTCTTAGCAGGCTTCGGCTTCTCTGCGGCGGCCACCTTGGGCAGTTTGGTCCAGACGGGCTTCTTGGCCGGCGCGGCGCGGACCTCCGTGTCGAAGTCGGGCAAGGGCCGAGCGGCGTCGTCCGCCTTGCTGCGGTTGATGAACGACGCGAAGAGTGACTTCTTGGTGGACGTCGCGTCCACGCCGCGCGCCGGCACTTCGTACTTGGTTGCGACCTTGGGCTTGAGGTTGCGGTGCGGCGACGGCGTGGCATCCTCATCGTCGGGGGTCTCGGGCACTATGCGCTTCCTGGCCTTGGAAGGCTTGGACGAGACTAGCGGCGGCACCACTTCGGGCTCTGCCGGCGTCGGCGTCTTCCCTGCAACCGCATGCGACGGGGCGTCGTCAGCCTTGGCCACCTTGCGCTTCTTCGTTTTGGGCTTCGGGTTGGCGTCGGCGTCGGAGGTGGCCTCTGAGCTTTGGCCTGCCTTCTTCTTCTTTGACTTCTTCGTTCCGGGAGGGTCAGTGGAGTTATCGTTGGGCGTTTGCTTTCGCTTGGGTGGCTTGGGCTTTGGAAGCTCACTGTCGGCGGCTACTACGTCGGGCTCCGCGTCCTTCGTTTTCCGGGATTCCTTGGTCGGCTCAGTGCCCTTGGATTTCTTGGTTGCAGGAACTTTGTCTTGGACTGGGGCGGTAGCGGTCGACGATGTACTGTGCTTTGCGGCCGCTGGCGACGGAGTGTTGGCCGCGACCTTCTTCTGGAGGTTTTTCGAGAGGCGGTTGAAAAAGCTCGACGCTGGCGTCTTAGCGCTTGTAGCAGCGGGTGGACTTTTGGGCACCTGGCGGGGCTTCGGCACTTTGGTCGTGAGGGGCTTCGACGAGGCGTCGTCAGGTAAAGCACTCTCACCAGCGCCGAAATCGAAGCTGTCGTCGAGCACGGTTAGTGGTTTGGTCTTACGGGGCCTCTTCAGCGGTGCAGCATCGGTACTATCGTGAGTATCGCCTTTTGCCGCAGTATGTGACGACTTGGTCGACTTTTTTGCTTTAGGCGCGCTCTCCTTGGATCTCTTGGGTCCAGAAGGCGCCGCAAGTGGGCTGGGTGGTGGGCTTTTTCGCTCTGTGTCATCGTTTCTGGCTGTGTCACGGCCAAAGACAGCCCTATTCGTGGCGTATTTACTATAATCGTCGCTGTCATTGTGCTTGTGCGCTCGCTTGACGTTCGAAGGACTCGCGGAGGTGGCATGGGAACGCAATACCTCGTTGCTTGGGTCGACAGCTTGGGTAGCGCGCTGATGCTGCTCGTGTTTTCTTGTTGCTTCCTTTTCGCGAGCTTGTTTTGCCAAAGCGTCGCTCGTCAGCTTGGCATCCAGTGCGCCAGCAACGCGGCTCGCGTTCTCCGCCAGATGGGCGCGCTGCAGCTCCCGGATGCGACCCAAGCGAGCAGCCAGCGCTAAGCACTTGCGCTCCCAGGCGATTCGTTCGCATCTGGCGTCGAGAACTCTTCTCTATCACGACTCATTAGCTCCTACGAGTCGGCACTCCGCCTACCTCCGCCCTGGCGATTTCGACCGCCAAGCTCATTGGGCAAAATTCCGATTTCCTGTCTGGGCGCCCATCCGGATAACAGCATTCTCGTTTGCAAGTGAAACACAAAAATCGCCAAGTTGTTCATCACCAAAAAAATCTTCCACCCGCTCAATTCAGGGCAACGTTCCCAGCTCAAAGAAGCGTTCGATGGACCTCCGTCAAACTTTAATATCGCGAAATGCGCCAAACGCCAAAGAGTTTTACGGCTCACCCGAGACCGCCCTATCCAGCACATAACAGTAAACTTATGTTTATGTGTTACAACATCGTGCTATCACAGTATCAGCTTGGTGTAGTGGTTATCACGTCTCGTTTACACCGAGAAGGTCACCGGTTCAAACCCGGTAGTTGATATTTTTCGCCTTCAAATAATTACTGGTTTTGCCAAAGAACGCAGTTGGTTTCGTGGCCCATCACGACTTGCTGACGAAGATGACTGCAGCAGACCCAAGCAATCGAGGAATCGATTTATTGAGACTGTCTTTTAGTCCATGCTCGGTGTTGCTGGCCATTGTGGACGAAGTACTCACTGCGTTTCGTGTGTTTTGTTGTATATGTACATGGGCATTTACAGTCTGTGTTGGTTTGGATCAACCAGTGAACCTTGCAACCTTGTGTAGCAAATCACCGAATAAGGGTCATGCCAATCGAAATATCAAATGACGGCGGTTGAATGCTACCCGTACCGCGCAGTCTATCCATCGCGGGCTGCTGATACACAAATGGGCCTTAATGCGTCCTCTGCAATCGCCGTGTGATGCTGCTATGTTTTCGCTGTGAGGCATGCAACTCAGTGTGGCACACCAATCCCAGCTTTATGGATTCCGGGGTGCCCTAGGCAAACAGTCAACTAGACCTTTGCCGCTCGGATGGTCTATTTGTGAGCGCACACAACGCCAGCAACTTGAAGAGCCCGGTCCCCTTCGAGGACACTAGGAAGCTGGCTTCAGATTAAAAGAGCATCACAAGAATGTCTGAATGCCTCAGGAATGAAGTATCGCCACAAAGGAGGGGGTCACCACCTTGGCTGCGAAAGTGACTCCCTCGGCGACAGGTTGCATGGGCGTGGCAACATCGAGAGGCGCACAACACAAGCTCTGACCTTTCATAAGCGTTCAACTTATGACAGATTTATGACCATTGGGAGTCATGACGTCAATAGTATTGACGTCACACTGGTGGCCTTGGCGAGTGACCAGACAGCAACTTGATCCACTGCCCGATACGATCTTGCGCTTCCAAACGCATGAGAATCGCTTCATTTCTGCCTGCCGGTACAACGATCTGCTACGAACTCGGGCTTGGCGACCTCCTGTCCTGTGTCACATTCGAGTGCCAGGTACACCTGCAATGCCCTTTTGCAGCTACTCGAACGAGCGCGTAGTTTCCCAAAGAAGCGGCTGCGAAGCCCAAGGTCATTCGCTGCGTATTCGACTCCAATGCTCACTCATCGGGGACCATCGAGGCTCTCGTGTCTCAGAGCGCGGCGGCCGGGACGCCGCTGTACGAGATCAGCGAGGACCTTCTCCAGGACGCTGACATCGTACTGCTGCAGGATCTGTGCGAAGTTTGTGCCATTGGCCCCGCCAACGTTCTTCCCGTCTTGGCCAAGCTCGAAGTGCAGCCACAGATTGTGTACCTCACGGCGCGCGGCCTCGATGGGCTCTACAAGGACGTGTTAGCGATCGCAACCGCATGCGGCGTCGTGGACCGTGGCCAGGCCATGGTTGCGAGCATGCAGCGCCGCGTCGACGCTGTCGTGTCTGCGCTTCGCGGGTGTACGCCGCTCAAGACCGTCTGCGTTGAATGGCTCGACCCCATATACAATGCCGGCCACTGGATGCCCGAGCTAGTCGCCCTCGCGGGGGGATACGACCCCCTCGCGGCGCCGGAAACCTTCTCCGTCGCCATCGAATGGAGCGATGTGGCCAGCGCCGGTGCCGAGGCACTCGTGATCATGCCATGCGGCTTTGACCTCGCGCGAAGCATCAAAGAAGCGACGGAGCTACTCCCCGCAAAGAAAGGTTTTGGCGACATCCCCGCCGTTCGTGACGGCCGCGTCTTCGTCTTCGATGCCAATCGACTCTTCAGCGGAGCGTCTCCCGCTCTTGTGGATGGCCTCGAAATCCTCGCGCACCTGCTGCACCCGGACCGATTCGCAGCCATCGATCGCTTCCAAGAGGACTACCGCCGCATCGACCTAAGGCGCTAGATTTGCCAAGTACCAGACGTGGCAACGTCGTTTGGCATAGGCAAGGACACCACGCTCCTTTGTTATAATCTCAATGTACAGTGATGCATCAGTGGCCTCGAGATTGCTGGGCACCCTTTGCCTCCCTCTAGGAGGACTTCTCCATTTGAAGTCTTGCACTACAACATCAGCGGTTATGGACCCCGAGCAGCATGACAACCGACAACACCCAGCATCGAATCTTACGTCAATACGCAGCTTCCAGCCCATTAGCGAGGGTGATCGTCAGATCGCGCGTGCTTCCCTCCTCGCCTGAGATCAGATCGGGCGAGAGGTGGATCACTGGGCGCCATGTATGTTAGTTCTCCACCAGGCTCAACGACGTACAGGCCTCGCACGTGAGGCCCGGTGCCTGTCCCTCGTCCGCCACGTCGCGCCTACGCCGTCTCTGTGACCGTCGAAGTCCCTGAAACGTATGAGATCCAAAGCTTGAATCCAGCCCGGTTCGAAGTTTTTCATTTGAATTTTGTATGCTTGATGGCTATTTATTTTGACCCCAGATTGGGAGTGTGCTTTATATTTTCGCGAGCATGGAGAAGCGGCTGGCGGCGACGACGGCGTCTGCGAACTTGGTCCTCGAAGAGATCCCGGGGCTCATGGACCGGGTCACGGACCTCCTCGCGCGCGAGTTCCCTGCCTCCACGCCGTCGCAGGCCTATGCGGCCTTTGCGCCGCTCGTGTCTGTGGACGCGGCCGCGAACACTCGCATGGTGCACCTGGTTCAGGTCGTGCTCGACGAACTCCACACCGCGATCGCCAAGATGCAAGCCCTCGAGCGTTGGATCCAGCTGCTCGTGCCCCGGGTTGCAGATGGCAACAACTTTGGTGTGGAGGTGCAAAAGTCTGTGCAGCTGCAGATCAGCGCCAGCCGCACAGCACTTCAGAAGGCCTGGGATGGCATGACCGACTATTATTGGCAACGCGCGACTGCCTTCGAGAAATTCGCAGCCAAATCTTCGAAGGAAACGACGAACACGGTGACGACGACGGCCGAGGAGGGCGGGAATGACGGCGACAGCAACAAGAAGTCGGTCGTCGGTGCTGAAAAGGTAACGCAGACGGGTGCTGCCCCCCTCGCCGACCTCGTCTCGTACGTTGCCGCCGTGGACGTCAAGTGGTATTTCAACCTCCAACGCACGCTCGAAAGCGTCGGCGACCATTACGCCTTCACCCTCGACGCCGTCGAGAAAAACAATGCCAAGATCAAGCTCCCGCGCGGCCACGGCGAGCGCGGTATGAGCATGTTCTGAGCATCCGCGCGACAGTGCAAGCCTCCGTGCCATAACCTCATCGGTGTAATGAATCCTTGCGCTCTTTCTCCGTCAGCTCGTCGTGTTCATTTCGTTCCACATCGCTCGAGCTGCCATCCGCGGGTTGGTCGACGGATGCAAGCAGTATCGTTGGTTTCCGACGTAACTGCAGTTGGTCGTTATAAAGGGCGATGAACGGCAACCCCGTCTCGCTCCAATGGAAGTACCCGCCGGACCTCGTGTTCAATGAGGAAAGCCTCCTCGACATGATCCTGACGCTGCGCATGAAGATCGAGATCCTCGAGAAGAACGAAATGGGCAACGGCGAGATTCCCGCGTGGCTCAGCGACGCCATGCAGAACATCGCCAATAACTCGGAGGCCATGGTCGAGTGCCAGAATCTCAAGGACCAGTTCAAGTACATCAAACAAGGGATCGATGGCATCCAGAAGGACATCGTCGTCTTGCGGCGTGATGTCGCGGCGCGTAACGTCACCAAGCCCAAGCGCTCCTCGATCGTCAAGGATGCGGACGACCCCAAGGGCGGTGACGCCCCACGCCGCCGCCCGAGCATCATTCTCGACCGAGCGCCCTCCCGCCGCGAGGCGCTCGTGACGGCCGACCAGCAGCGCAAGGCCACTGAGGACCCGGCCAAGTCCAAAGAGTCCGACGGGGCCAAGCCCACGGACGCGCACGCCGACGGCGGCCAAGCGCCGGCTGAGGGCGGCGGGATGTCGCAGGAGGTGCTGGACGCCATCTTGGAGCCGATGATCATCGCTCTCGAGCAGCAAAAGGTACGGTAGCCGGCGGGCCCGGCCAACCGCTGGCATAGGCTGAGTTTGGCATCGTGCGCGAGAACTCGCAGGAAGCAAAGAGCAGCGTGATGCGGCTGCAGGCCGAGATGAAGCGCCGCGACGCCCTCATCCAAGCGCGCAACTCCAAGCACGAGGGCAACATCAAGATCCTCATGGACAAGCTCACTCACGACCTGCGCGCGTGCGTGACGCAAAACGAGCTCATCGGCTTTGAGCAAAAGTCGCTGATTCTGCTCAAGCAGGAGAGCCACAAGCTCTCGGACGAGTTCAGCGGCCTCTTCAGCCGGACACAGGAAGAGATTCACATGGTCCATCGCGCTGCCAACGCGGCATGACGCGCCTCGTAGGTGCGCAGCATGCAGGAGGACATCAACAGCAGCCAGGCCGAGTCCCTGCAGAAGACGCAGAACCGCGTCGAGATCATGTGCGACAAGATCGAGGAGATCCTCAAGACGCAGGTGCTGGCGTCGGCACCGCAGCCCCCTTGACGACCCCACAGGAGAAATTCGCCAAAATGCTCGACGAGCTTCGGCGCAACTCGCAAGCCGAGCACCAGCACATCCAAACGATCATCACGCAGCAGGGCGTCATGAAGGAAAAGCGTGCGCCAGCTCGGCCGGCCGCTTCTCACGGCGTCGCTAGTGCAAGCGCTCAGCGACAAGCAGGGCAAGGCCGAGCAGTTCACGGCCGACCTCGCGCAGGCCGTCGAGGACGCTGCGCAGAGCAAGCAAAAGTCGGAGGACCAGATCAAGGACATCATCGAGCAGCGCGCCGAAGCGCTGCACACGGGTACCGCCCTTGCACGGAGCGTCAGCCGCCACGCGCGTAGAAATAAAGCGGCTCGACGACATCTTCATCGCGTGCTCCGTGGAGACGCTCGCGGGAGACGTGAAGCGCAGCGCGGACCGCATTGACGTTGTGGAAGCGGCGGCCATCGAGAACAAGAAGAAGATCGTCGACCTCTCGCGGCACGTGAGCGACACGGAGATCATCTACAATACCAACTTTACCACCATCTACGAAGGTGCGGGTGACTCCCCGCGCGCCAACTGAGCGCGGTACCCACAGGCATCGAGCGGGTCGCGCGCGAGGCCGGCGAGAACCTCAAGAAGGACACGAACCGCCTCGCCGCCAAGATCAAGGAAGGCCAGGACGCCCACTCGGCGCTCATCAAGACCGTCGTCGACAACAAAAACGACACGGAAAAGAACTTTGCAACGATGCGCTCCAAGGTCGAGAACCACCAGCTCGAGACCGAGGCCATGAAAGGTGCTGCCTCCGCAGGCGATGGCGCCTTGAACGTGGCCTAGTGAACACGGAGGCGGCGCTCGCAACAATCAAGGAGAAGCTGTCGTACTTGGAGGAAGGCAATCTGTCCTTCCGCACCGAGTACGATGCCGCGCAGACAGTCATCAACCGGTACGCGCCCGCGCTTAGCAAGGCTCACGGTGTCGGGTAGCACTTTCGCCGAGATCGCCACGGAGGCCAACAGCACGCATGTGATCCTCGACTCGATGAATGCTACCTTCGACGCCTTTGCGGCCAAGCAAGAGTACTTCAATGACCAGATCAACGCCATGCAGGTCGAGTACCGGACCGAGATCGGCGCCACGGCCACGCGACTCAACGAGGCCGTCATCAAGGAGGGCGAGCGCACCGAAGCGCTTTATGCAGCGTTCACCGAGAAGCAGACCAAGTTCGCCGAGATGATCGCCAAGGCCAGCACGCGCAACATGTCGATCGCGACGCTCAACAAGGAGCTCGATGCGCTGTGCGACAACTTTGTCGGCGAGTGCTGGAAGTTCGAGATCTCGGCGCGACAGGAAGGCAAGGTGCGTTGCCACGTGGTGTCGCTGGAGCTGACGTTGGCACAGGCAACCAACACGCCGAGCAGCCGGGCTGACAACAACGGCACGAACCGCAAGCAGTTTTCCGAGCGGCAGCAAAACTTCCTCGTCAAGAACACGCAATTCTTTGCGGACCTCGTGTGCGCCAAGGCCGAGTACGAGGTGCTTAAGACCGCCAGCAACAAGGAGGTCGCGAACGTCGTCGCCCGGGCCCTCATGTGCTGCACAGGTGCGCAGCCAAGCTGAGCTCGACACCAAGATGGTCCGGCTTCAGCTCGACATCCTCGACAAGCTCAACACGCGCATGCTCGCCAAAGTCACCAATAACAAGAACACTGGCGAACAGTTCGACAAGGGCTCCATCGAGAGGCGCGACCTCTTCATGCAGACGGTAGCCGACTTGCCAGCCACCGCCTCAGCGATGTTCGTAGCTGGCCAACATGCTCGAAGGAGCGCTCAATCGGCGCACGCTTTGCGGTGGCGGCCCCGCAGTGCACGACGACGGTGGGCAGCCGCAAAGCGACGGTGCGCCCAGTTGCCAGTCACCGGCACCTCACAACACCGGAGCTAGGCAGTTTCCTCGAGACCGTGCGCCTACAGGGCCAGCTGCGGTCGCCGCCAAATGTCGGTCGATCGGCCACGGGCCTCGAGAGCACGAGCCCGTTCAAGCGGCGCGACGCCAACGCCGGCTTTGGCGTGCGTGCCGAGAGCCCCGTCCTGGACGCCGACTCGCGGCGCATGATCCAGTCGCCGCACGCCAACTCGCCGTTCGTGTACCGCGGCGGCTTTCGCATCCCGAACCGCCACTCGACGATCAACATCATGTCCGACGCCTTTCGGTCGAGCTCTGATGGCAGCGGGGTCTCACGCATGTGTAGAGAAATGCACCACGAGGACGGTGCGGCGACAGACGAGTTCATGGACGAAGATGTTGGCGTCCACGGCGTCGCAGAGACGCCGCTCTCGTCATCGTCCGTGTCGCTACCGGCGCTGTGAGCGTGACGCATGCACCGCAAGTAGTTAGTGCGGGTTAATGTTCAAGCTCGATTACGTCGAGAGCTTGTCGGCACGCCGGAAGAGGGTGCCGACGACGTTGCCGACGTTCTGGATGACGCCGAGTCCCGCAGCGTACGTTTTCTACACCAACAGCATGAGAGGGAGACGGGTGGCGCGGACATACGTCTTCCGTGGCGCTCTCGTACACGATGAGCTGGCCCCGGCCCTGGTCCAGAATGCCGTGGAACTTGTGGTCGAGAATCATCTGAGAGAGCCTGGGCAAAGATGAAGCCACGGATTGGAACCAAGGACGTACTTGGTCTCGACCTGGGGCAGCGGCAGCTTGATCAGGCTCGCGACGTGGCTAATTTCGACGCACGAGTACGGCTGGATGATTTTGATCAAGTTGGACTCGAGAAGGTTCTCGTAGAGGAGGCCAAGGTGGTGCTTGATGAGAGGGTCCTGCACGAGCTCTATGGGCACGGGTTAGCGCCAGAGCGATGAGAGGGGGGCATACGCGCCGAGTACTGGGCCGTCGCAGCCTGGAAGAGCTCGAGCGACCGCTTCTCGTGGGCCTTCGCGATGGCCTTGAGGGCCTCCACGTCGATACCGGAAAACTTGATGGCGTTCTTGCCGTTCACAATGACGGGCACATCCGCCGACTGACCGTTCGCGACCTTGCTCAGCAGCATGTACTTAAGGCACGCGAGGGCCTCGGTCTTGTCGATGGACGCGAGCGCCTCGAACGCCTCGAAGAAGTACGAGAAGGCAGTCTTGTAGTCGCGCTCCTCGGCATGGAGGATGCCCGACATGTGATCAATGTTCGCTTGCATTTTGGGCACGATGTAGATCGAATTGGCGATCGAGCGGGCCGCCGTGAGCGCGGCCTTGGCCTTCGGGACATTGCGCAGTGCGTGGTAGAGCTTCGACTCGACGAGGTGGATCTCCACAAGCAGCTGCTTATCGTCGAGCTTCTTGATCTCACGGAGGAGCTCCGTGATCAAGTCTAGAGCCGCCTGGTACTTGGCTTGCTCAAACAAACTAATGGGGTAGATTTAACATGTGCCGAGAAGGATGCAGTGGGGGTACATTGAGGCCAAGCGCGCTTGGATGCGCTGCCGGAGGAAAGTATGCTTCTCCAGGTTGCACCACGCGATCGAGTCGATACACAGATCGGCCTGGAACTGTAGCGACTTTTGACGGTCGAGTGTCTCGACCTTCGAAACCATGTCGATGATCGTGCGCACTGGTCACAGCATTAGCTCCGACGCCCATGGACAAATACAGCGTACCAATTTTACCCGTCTTGGCTTTGGGGATTGTGGTGAAGAATGGCCGCACGCTCTGCAACAGCGTCGCAAGCTCCTTCTCAAGCCTAACAAAGTTAACTTTAGCCGTGAGGGTCTCCGGGCTATGCCTACCCATGGCGAGTATACAGCTGACCGAGCTTGTAGATGGCATGCTCCTTCACGCGGTGGACGGCTTCGAGATCCGCGTCATCGCCGTCTACGCGTAGAGCATAAGCCCCCACGCTGTCGTCGCAAGTGTCTCACTGTAGGCCAAGATGCGCTGGAAGGCAGCGATCGAGCGCTCAGGCGACGCGCGGCCTTCTTCCATCTCCTCCTCGGCCGCATCGAAGTCCTCCTGCAGCTTGTGCTTCTTCACGGCTTCGCCCGTCACGCTTGTCATGTCCACGTCTTCCATCTTCCGCAACCTCAGAATCTTATTGTGCGGCCCCAAGATTGAGATATCCGGATAGCCGCATCCGAATGACTCTGCTTTCAACTAAACGTTTTCGACTAAACCCTTTTCGACTACATTTATTTCGACTTATTTTTGCAAGGACGAGCGTGGATTTTGTCCTTTCTCTTACATCCCAAGGGCACCCGCTAGCTGCATCGACTTGAGCCCCTCTGAT
Source organism: Achlya hypogyna (assembly GCA_002081595.1). Classification (NCBI taxonomy): domain Eukaryota; phylum Oomycota; class Saprolegniomycetes; order Saprolegniales; family Achlyaceae; genus Achlya; species Achlya hypogyna. The sequence continues at coordinate 110,875 of JNBR01000075.1, read as the reverse complement.
GTTCGAGTACGGTACATGCATGCATCTGCAGTCTGGTCGGATTCGTTCGATAAACCCATCGCATCAAGTGGTGCCCGATCTTCATCAAGAAGCCCCGAGTTCTACCGATCTATCGCACAGATCGCCCAGCCGGACAAAATTTTGGCGCGCAAATGCCAGCACACGCCCCTTCTCAGTTTCGATCCCCTTCGTTTTCAAGCGACCTGTACCCCCATGCCGCAGCCTTTTGGGCTCTCAGTGCCGGCGCCGCGCCTCGGTACCGCCGCAAGGTGTCCGACAGGACGGCCATCACTGTGGGAGACTAGGCGTTGCGAACGCTGATTGGTGGTAATTCTATACCGCAGATCCAATCAAACAACGCCGTGGGCAATTTGCGCGCCATACAAGGGTCAAGTTCAGGCGTATTTTCGGATTTGCGGAGGACAACATGGACCGGTACAAGAAGATCGAGAAGAACGGCGCGATCGGCGAGGGGACCTACGGCGTCGTGTACAAGGCGCTGGACCTCAAGACGCAAGAGATTGTGGCGCTCAAGCGCATCCGACTCGAGGTCGAGGACGAAGGGATCCCGTCCACGGCGCTGCGCGAGATCTCAATCCTCCGCGAGCTCGAGCATCCCAACATCGTCAAGTTGAGCGCTCAGCATTGACACCAACGTGCTTAGAATTCTCTTCGTAGGTTACTCAACTGTCTGCAAGATGCAGGCAAGCTCTACCTTGTCTTTGAGTTCGTGGACCGTGACTTGAAGCGCTTCATGGACGCAACACTTGGAGTTGTTGACCCGGCGCTTGTCAAGGTACATTCCGATGTGGTGAGCAAAGTCGTTAACCAACATACCAGGCATACATGTACCAACTGCTGAAGGGCCTCGCATTTTGCCATTCAAGAGGTATCATGCATCGGTAGAGTCGCCTTCCGTCGACTTGGATCCAAGCACGAGATAGGGACTTGAAGCCGCAGAATCTCCTTGTAAGCCGGACAGGTGCTCTGAAGATTGCAGACTTTGGTCTTGCACGCGCTTTCTCGCTTCCCGTGCGCAAGTACACGCACGAAGTCATTACACTTTGGTACCGCGCTCCAGAGATTCTCCTTGGCCAGGACACGTACTCGCCGCCTGTGGACATTTGGTCTGTTGGTACTATCTTTGCTGAGCTTCTTCGAAAGAAGCCCCTCTTCACGGGTGACTCGGAGATCGACCAGCTCTACCGCATCTTTCAAGTGCTCGGCACGCCCGACGAAACTTCTTGGCCTGGTGTATCAGGACTTCGTGACTACGCCCCGACATTCCCCAAGTGGCGAGTCCAAGATCTCGGTCCGATGTTCCCCAAACTCGACACTGACGGTCTTGACCTTCTCCAGGTCCGGCCATGACCCTTCTCCCCCACTAACATGGATATAGCGCATGCTTACGTACACGCCCTCACAACGCATTTCAGCGCGCGACGCACTGCGCCACCCGTATTTCAACGACCTGGCCTCCGAGTTTATGTAAGGTCAATGCAGACAGATATTGGTGTTTTTATGGATAAGTTACACAGAATTGGCTAAATTAAACAGGAGAATCGTCTCCCGCTTGCGGGTTGCCACACTTGAGCGGATGCAACTCCGCGGTCTTCTTGACGCCCTGGCGGCAGCAGTGGAGCGCACCGCGGGCCATGCGGAACGTAAGGAAGAGCACCCCGCCCACAAATCGAAACGTGTTGAAGACGGCGACGACGTATGAGAGGTACTTGAGGTAGCACGAGCACGATACGAAGCTTGTGGCGTAGTACAACCAGCATCCGTTCGTGAGGAGCCACGTGAGAAGAAGTAGCGAGCGGAAGACGCGGAAGCGATTGTCCACGTCCTCGTGCTCGGCAGCGGCGGCGCCCTTCTGCTTCTCCGCCTCTGTCGCGGCGTCCGTCGGGGCCGCGTTTAGGTGCAGAGCGACCATGTCCTTGACACTTCCCCACTTGGTCGGCAGCCCGTTGTGGGTGCCGCTTGTCTCGATGCCCTTCGTACCCCAGCTTAAGTCGTGGAGGTTACTATATGCGTAGATCCCGAGCACGTTCTACAAACAACACCGTGAGCGACGCCGAAGACTGACAATTGCAACGTACGACAAAGGTCGGGAGCATGAAGAAGTACTGGATCGTGCTGCGAATGATGCCGAACTCGCCATGCATGAAGGCGCACACGAAGATGATGCCGAGCGAGAAGAAGGCGCCGGCCTCGAGCTCGTACTTGCCGACACTGCAAGATGGCAGATCCGAGCGCGGGTCCACAAATTGCACGCCGCCGAGTAGCGCATATAGCGAAATGCACGTCACGCACAGCATGATGGTGCCCATGACGTACGAGGCGACGCGGTAGAAGATGGCGGTGCGGTGGCCCGGTTTGTTGCCGAGGGCAAAGACGATCAAAGCGCCGACAAGCACAAAGTACGTGCCGAGCACGACGTGAAGGAGTTCTTGGCTTCGAAAGAAGAGCGCGAGCGAGAGGATGTAGAAAAATGTGAGGAAAAGGTTGCTCAAGAGGAACCAGTTCATGACGTTTTGGAACGCCAGGTACAGGAACTGCAGCGTGAACGCGCACTTGCGTGGAAAGCTGTGGGCACTTTCGGTCCAGACGCGGCCAAAATTCCAGATCGCAAAGAGCCCTGCGAAGAACGAGCCGTTAAGCCAGCGCCGCCGCTGCTTGATCAGGTCGACGAGCGTCTCGGGCACATCCGTGTGCGCGATGGCGTCCTTCACGTAGTGCATGGTCCAGTCGCAATTCTTGCGCGCGAGGATCTCAAAGCACAAGATCCGATCTTCGGCGAGATACATGTTGCCGACGCAAAGCCTAAGGGCAAAGTCAGATCTGGATGAAACCGCCGCGTCACGATGACATACCCGAGTTCTTTTTTGGAGGCCGTGAGCGACTTGAAGTACTCGGCTAGCGGGCCGACGCCGTTCACGGATCGAATGGCCTCGTACCGGTACGCAGAGAAGGCACCGGGCAGGACGCCAATGAAGCCAAAGACGGACTGCAGCGATGCATCCATAATGTTGGCGATCTTGTACTCAAAGTGCTGTGCTGCAACAACGGGGTTGAAAAAGTTCGGTTCATCGACAGCGATTTCACCCGCGACGCCACCGATCTGCGGGTTGCGCTCCATGCTACGAATGAGGCGAAACACGGACGATTCGGCGGGCACGGTGCCGACATCGACGAGGGCTGTGTACGTCGGGTCCACTTGCTCAGAGAACGCGTTGAAAAACCACAAATGCGAGTGCAGCTTGCCCGCGTTATGCTCCTTGAGCGCAAAGATGAGCTGAAGCGGCGCATGGAAGCCCGTGCCGGCCTTGCGCAACTGAATTGTCGATTCGAAAAGGTGCACCTGTGTGTCTTTGGAGGCCGCAATGGCCTTGGCTAGCAGCGACTTGTCAAACGCGCCAAAGCTTTCAAGGTATGGCAGCACGCTGCTATGGATCTTGCTGCGGCCGTCGGCAACGACAACGACAGCCACTTGCTGCCAAAAGTCGTATCCATATTGCTCACACAGGTAGTCGATGCCGCCAGCGAGGCCCGAGAGCGTTGCCTGGAGCTGCGACGCGGGCTCATTGTACATGGTCACGGTGATGAACACCTTGATGGATTTGCCCAACTGACGCACACGGAGTGTGTACCCGTCCGTTGTGAAGCAGATCGGGTCTGTCGTGCGCACGGCAGTGTACCGTAGTTCCTGGAATTCGGCAGCACTGCGGTACGGCGGGACGCAGTCTGCATCTTCCCAGAGTTGCTGGGGTAGCGGGACCGTCGTAGTGACGATGGGGGCCAGCGCCTGTGATTTCTTGCTCTCGTGGTAAATCTTTGCGAGATGGTAATCGAGCTGCTCGGCGTGGCGAAGCAGGTCTTCCGTGGACATGTCCTTGAGCTTGGGTGTTTTCGGCCCGCCGTTGGGGTTGCACGCCGCGTACTGCGCGGTCTCGGCCGTGCTCTGGCCACCCAGCATAACCGTCTGGAGGGACCGAGACCGGGCGAGGAGCCTGGTCTTGACTCCATGGCGGCCCGACGTCGCCCGCGCGAAGCGGAAAAGCGCCTTGGAACTGGACTTGGGCTGCATTTCCCCCGAAGAGACAGCGCGTGGGCTCGCAGTCCGATTGAATTGTGCAGCATCATCGGCCGTGCAGCTGGGCGCCTTCGTCGATAGGTACCATTCAAACTCCAAGACCTTGTCACGGGAGCAAAAAGGCGCCGCTTTTTATAATTTCGGACGTGGCCTCATGGACACCATACTGAATCCCAATGTCCCCGCCAAGGTGATATATATTATTTTGTGGCGGATTAGAAGGGACCGGCTGGGGGGGGTAACCCATGCATTCATTGGCACACGATTCGTCGGGGGACAGCCCTGATATCATCCACTACCAGGTACTCCCTGAAGTTTCCTCCTACACTGTACCCGTGGATCAATGGAGACCGTCGCCTTGCACGCCAAGAGACCGAGACATTCCCTCAATCGTGCGGGTGCCCCTACGGTACGCTGCCCATTCGAATCTATCATTCATGCCGGTGATATGTCAATCGTCGGCCAGGGCCATGTTGCATTGCAAAGAGTTGATCGCAATTGGCGTCGACCCCAACTTGTCTATGTGGGTCGGATGTGGCCGCAGCAACCAGACCGTGACCGCCCCACGCAACAGTCGACGGGCGTTTCAGGAGACCGTGTGGCGTCGTTGTGGTGGCGCAGAAATCAAGTGCAATCTGTTTGTGACAGCCTAACGCGAGCCAGCGGCGGACGCAAAACCATTCAAAACGGAAAAACAGCGTCGAATTTGCGGTCGGGAAGAGTGGGTTCCGTTCGCCTCGCCAAGCTACTGACTGCGGCTTTTTCCCGCGTGGGATCCCTGGGGCAGTCCTTGGATACCGTGCTCACCGTCGTTGTTCTGAAAGAGTTGCATGCAGGCGACATCATCGTTCGGTTGAATTCGTCCGGAAAGCGTATCCGGTCATTGCATTTGCTACGTGTACTTTGTCTGATCCTACAGTGCCCTGTGAGGGCTTGCTAATCGTTGAGGCTAGTTCAATACCACGAGCCGGGGGGTCGACCACGAGACTTGCCATGGAGCTTCCGGCGCCCGAGTACTGTACATGAGTGCAAGTCGCGATGGGACTCAGTCGTATGATGATTTGTATGGCTTACTTGGGCAAATTTTTCTCCGGTCCCAAAATGTATCCGGAAGGAGGCGTTCGTTTAGCGGACGGTTCATCGGATCGCGAACCGGTTCGGCCGAAGATTTCCTCGGCCAGAAAAGCACGGGAAACATGGCGAGCTGGATTAGCTCTTGGGTCAATGGCGACCAGAAGGACGAGGAAAACCACGACATGGGGCAAGCGAGTGAGCAAGTGCATGTTCCCTCGGCCGAGGAGCTGCGACAGAAGCGACTTGAGCGCCTTGCGGCCCTAGAGTCCTCCACCCCGGTCGCTGCACCACCTGTACCCGCTGTGGTGAAGGTGTCTCCACCTAAGCCCGTTGCGGCGCCCACCCCGCCGCCTCCCACTAACACGATTCCCACTGCGCCCTCAGTAGTGAAGAAGAAGTCAGCACGCCGGGATCCTCTCCACGATGCACTAGCCCGGATCCTTCAAGTCACGCTCACGCCGCCGGGTCACGGGGAGATCTTTTTCGTTGAAGTCACGGGCGACTTAATCACAGGCGATAACGTCAGTGAGATCTTATACATGCGCTTGGCTACTGAGGACGCACCGACACCGGCGCTGCGGTACCTTTTCGACGTGTACCAACGCTGCCGCTCTGAGGGCACCGCTGGCCTCTCGGAAGCCGACGTGGCCATCGTAACATCATGCTTCGACGGCAAAACGGCACTCATGTGTGCGTAGGTGAAGTCGGTTTCCGAGATGGCGGTCAACTACAGCGTCACTTGTCTTCTTGAACCCGAAATGTTTCCCGTCGGCACCGGCCCGACTCCCCTCGAGATCCTCGACAACCTCGTGCGCCACCCGACGCCGAGCACGCCGTCATACCTGGAGCTTCTCGCTCAGGGCCTCGAGGCGCAAGACGGCGTCGCTGGTGTCGGCAAGGTCATCGGACCCATCTTTCAGAAGCTCGTGTCGGAACTCTTCCTCGGCACGCAGTCGCTCCTCGCCGTCGAGGTCTGGGCGGGCCCGACGCTGGCCATCGGATCGCTTGTGCGGGTGAAGGCGTTCGCGACTGTTTTCGTGACGATGCCGGGCTTCCTCCTCACTCCACCACTCAACGGCCGCCGCCTGCAGGACGCGACGGCGCTGGGCATACTTCTGCGGCTGAGTACCGACTCTCCCGACCCGGCAATCAAAGACATGTTCTCCAACATCACAAAGCGGTGCGTCACCTCGTGTGGCCTCTGTTCCCAGCCGACGTAGGACGCGGAACGACGTGGACAACTCGATCCGTCGACTGCGCAACGAGCTCAAGTACAACCAAGACCTCGTCACCGACATCTTCAAGTCCCTGCTCAAAGCCGGCCCGGTGTGCAAGGAGCGGGTGCTGGCCTGGTAACCGTCGAGCACTCTCGTCGTCGCTGAGTGTCGTGTAGGCTCGCGCAGGCGCTCGAGGTCAACCAAGAAATGGCCAAGGAGAACCCGAACCCGGCGCTGACTTCGACGGCCGGCATGCTGCTCAACCTGAGCGTCGTGCTCTTGCGGCTCTCGGGCCCGTTCCTACCGCCCTCTTCGACCAAGCACGCGCTCATCGACCCAACGTTCGTCGCTGCGACGCCGAACCCAGTGTTCCCCGCCGACGCCACGCGGCTGGTGGTCGCTGCGGCGGCCGGCTCGGCCAAGACGCTCGGCGACTTCAACTTTATCACGCAGTGCTTCTACATGACGCTCGAGGCCGTGCACCTGGGGCCTGTGGCCACCATGGGCAAGTACATGCGTCTCCTGCGCCAGCTGTCGTACGTGCAGAACCACCTCGGAAGCCCGCCGGATCCGCGGGTGCAGATGCAGTTTGATGCGCTCGCGACCGCCAAGATGGTGCTCGACGCCAAACTGCTGCTCCCGGAGTTGTTGCACGAGCTTGTTCGCGTGCTGCTGCTCTCGGCCGACGTCGTGAGCCGCATTTGCCGCGACCGCGACGGCAAGCAGACCGCCACGGAGCTCGTGCTGCCGATCACGACGCCCGAAACCGGTACGCTGCCCGGTCCCTTCTCAGGCCCACCGCTGCCTAGAGCTGCTGGTGCCGTTTGTGCCCGAGCACGTCGTCGAGAACATCGTGAGCGGGCTGCTCTTCGTAGCGCGAATGGCGCCGGCCGAGCTCGCATCGTTCGCGTTCGACGATTTGCTGCACATGGCGCTCATCTTCTTGTCGTCGCCGCAGCTCGTGCGCAGCCCGCACCTGCGGGCCAAGATGAGCGAGTGTCTCTTCGAGATCTGCCTGCCGGCGACCGAGTCGGAGGATCGACCGACGCTGGGCGTCGCGAGCGCCGTCGCCGCGCTCACCAACTCGCCACTCGCCCAGGCGCACTTGGCGCCGTGTCTTCTTGCACTCTACGGCGACGTGGAGCAAACGGGCTTTTACGAGAAGCTCGAGCACCGGTACAACATCGCATGCTTGCTCAAATACCTCTGGAAGTGCCCCGCGCACAAGCCAGCGTTCGTGCGCATCAGTCAGAGCGAGAACGCGTTCGTCAAGTTCGCCCACGGGCTAATGAACCACATCAACTCGCTGCTCACGGACGCGCTCACGGGCCTCCCGGAGATCAAGCTGCTCCAGGCACGCAACCCGACCCGTCGGCAGTGGCTCACTGACGGCTCTGTAGGAGGAGGCGCAGTCGCCGCAGTGGGGCGCGCTGGACCCGGCCGTGCAGGAGCAGAAGCAGAGCCTGCTGGCTGAGAAAGAGCGCACTGTTACGTCGAGCCTGCAACTTGCCAACGAGACGATTCACATGATGTCGTACCTGACGTCGGAGATCCAGGCGCCGTTCCTCGCGCCGGCGCTTGAAGACCGTCTTGTCAGCATGCTCAACAGCGTGCTTGTCAAGCTTGCTGGGCCCAAGGGCCTCGAGCTCAAGGTACGAGGCGTACACGACCACCGGCTGACGGCGGGCAGGTGGCCAACCCCGAAACGTACAAGTTCCGACCCAAGGTGATGCTGCGGGAGGTGGTCGAGACCATCCTGCACTTTGCGCAGTACGAAAGCTTCCAGGTCGCCGTGGCCGCCAACGGACTTTATGACCCCGCCGTCTACCGCAAGTGCGTGCACATTCTCCAGCGCACGCAGCTCATCCCGCCGCCGGCCGTCGTGGCCTTCGAGGAGCTTGCGGACGCGGTGGAGGCGCTGCACGCGAGCAACGCGCTGGACGAAGCCGCGTACGGCGACGCGCCGGAGGAGTTCATGGACCCGCTACTGTGCCAGCTCATGAAGGACCCGGTGACGCTGCCCAGCGGCTACGTCGTAGACCGCGCCACGATCGAGCAGCACTTGATGAACAACGAGACGGACCCGTTCACGCGCGCACCGCTGACGGAGGACGAGCTCGTCCCGAACGGCGCGCTAAAGGCCCGCATCGAAGCGTGGATGGCTGCCCAGCACTAGCGTCTGTTTATGACCGAGGAAACTACTCAATGGGGCGATATATGATGTGTTGGTATAAACAGTCACGTTCGGGAGCTGGCTTTGCGAGGCGACCCCTTCACCGTGAGCTGGCTCCCGAGTTGCGAGATCTTGTACGCGTATGCATCCCAAATCTCTTGTTCCGTGGCGCCGAGGCGCTTGAGCGCCTTGACTCGCTGCATCTGCTTGATGGAAAACCCCATCACCACCTCCTCCTTCGTTATGGAGCCGTTCTCGAGGATTAGCGCCGAGTGCCGTTGCACTACAGAAGCGCATGAGAGCCGAAGAGAAACACTGCATACGTTGCTTGAACTCCTCGAGGTCGTGGTCGCAGATGCCGAGTTTCTTCATGAGCTTCTCCATCTTGACGAGCTCCTCGCTGATGCCGAGCTTGTTCATTGCTCGGTCACTGACCGCGACCTTCTGTCCTTCAAGCCTTGGCAGGCTTGCGTGCCGGTTCTTGACGCCCGCGTTTCGGAGGATCTTGGTACTGCCTTCGCCGCTCTCCAGGCCGACGCGGGGCAGCATCACGTCGCTCTGGCCGCCTTTTTGCACCATCATCCGTTTCCCAACGGCGCCCATCTAACCACCTCCCTGAAACGCTCCCGCCGCAATTAGCTCCGATCACGTGAGGCGGGCCCCGGTCCGTCATCCCACCGGCGCGACCGGTTGCAGCGCAGCCGCCCGAGGGTCTCCAGGCGCGTCCCATCGCTCCTGCGAGCTGTCCCACCATGTGAGGCGGCGTTCAGGTTGGAAATCGCACTGTTGGGAGTTCTTCCAGTGTTTCAAACATCAGCATGCAAGCTGCAGCTCTTGCCGCGTGTATGCGAGGTGAATAAAACAGTCCGCAAGAATAATACACGCCCAGACAGTTGCGGTGGGTCGACACTGCGTATGCCTGCGGGCCAGCGCTCTCGCAGCTCTGCATGCGGGCGGGCAACAATGCGCGCAATGCCGCGCCGGAGCGCTGTCACGCCTTACATCCTACGACTGGGCCGAAACGAGGCCTTTGCATGTCATAGTCCCAACAGGATGCAACGGACAAATGTTTGTGATACTTGCAATGGCATGTCCTTGGTTGTCCGCGCGTATCTGCGCAGTCAGGCCCATGCGCCAATGGCGCGACAGGCCACAGGGGAAGAGAGCTTCGCGTTCGACTGAAGGGCGTCCGTCGGTCGTTGCATCAAAAGTCATCGCCAAGTAGTCTGTGATTTAACCACTCGTCGCACGTTCCTCGCGCGCCTCGCCACGAGCGCTGCTTCACTCTCCGACTCCGTCGCGGGACTCACGAGAGGCGCTTTGGGCGTCGGGCGCGGGGCGGACCACCGGCGGCTTCGTCGACGGCCCGAGCCCAAAGAGACGGCCTCGCGGTTTTTTGCAACGCGATCTGATTGGTCGATCGTTTTTTTGTTCCTGGGGAACGTATTTTTACGACCGCCCCCTTGAAGCGAACTTCAACGAACTATCTTTGTTTTTCTATGATGCGTCAGCTGCTCCTTCTAAGTACGCTTGCTCAAGCATACAAATTGTCATATAAGCGCCGTTACGGATCGCACTTAGCGTTTGACTAGGACCCAATGATTGTTCAGCAAAGTGCGCATCCACACTTTGTTGAGGCGATCGCGAGCGTCCGCCGGTGCGCGCTGCGAGAGGCGCTTATTTTCCAAGTGCTTGACACCTCCAAAGCTACGATGCCGAACGCCAAGATCGAAGTCGCCGTCGCCGCCGCACTCGCCCTCACCGGTGCCTTCACCTGGAAGAAGTGGGCGACGGCCGATCTCGCCAAGATCGACTCCTACTACGCCCAGCTCAACGCCAAGAAGAGCGACGAATAGCTGCGCCACCGCCTAGACGCGTCGCTGCTCGAGCGTTGAGTGCCGTTGCTCGCGGCGCGTGAATAGAAGACAGCTCCAACATGTATCTATTTGGTCTTGATTTGGCGCGTTTGGTGTTTCAACGGGCGATCGGTCGCCTAAGTGCGGCGCACCTAGGCGAGGAGAAGTGACTGGCGAAGGCAACTTCATTTCGTATATTGCCGACAAGAAAACATGCCCAGCGCTAAGGTTGAGATCGTCGTCGCTAGCCTCCTCGGCGTGGCCGGTGGCCTTGTGTGGAAGCGCTATGCCAACGCGGAGCTCAACAAGTTCGACGCCTACTATGCCCACCTGAAGAAGCAAAACAACTAAATGCTGTATCTAAACCCGAGGACGCCGACGCCACAGGCCTGCGTTGTCGATATGGACACCGTCGCCCTTGAGCTGAGCCACTGAATAGAACTCGTCATTATATGTACGTCTTGTCGAGAGTGGTGTGGCCTTTCGTGGCCGCTGCGGTGTCCATGCAGACTGGACTTGTATGAGGGCGTACTCTATATGCGAGGTGAAGTCAGCACAGTTCCTGCGCATAGCAAAGGCCATTGTGCCCGTAGCATCGGCTAGCTTAACAAAGTTGGAGTTGGTTAAGAGCTTGGAATCCTGGATCAGGCGCGTGGTGCATAATATGCGTCGCGGTTCCACGTACAGCGACAGGAGCAGATCGTGGGTTCGCGTTTTTAGAGCTCCATTGCACTGAAAGACGTCGAAGCTCAAGGGCGGCGTGGCGTGGCGACGGCAATCGCAAGCGACTCGAGGCGAAGATACCATTATTCCCTCATCCGGAGACAATTTCGAAGGTGATGGCTCGGATCTACCTGCACTGTAAGCCGCGGCCCGGCGACGCGGTGCTGCGCGAGTGGACGCATGTGCTCAAGGGCGTGATGACCGCCCACGAGGCCCTTGCGGCACTTGTCGCTGCGCACAACACCAAGTTTGGCACAAAGCTGCGCCCAACCGATCTCCTCATGACCCACGGGGGCAGCGTCGTGCGTGCGAACAAAAAGCTCTCGCTGCTTCTCGCGGATGTATGCGCCGCCACCCCGCTCCACTCACAGCGCATAGGACGCGTGTGAGATTGACGTCACGCGGGAGATGCCCAAGCTGCCGCCGTTGTCGCCGAAGCCTATTCTAGCACTCGCCGCCAAACACAAACAGCGCAACGAGTGGCGCAGCGCCAAGGCCCGTGCGTTGCGCGTCAAGGTATCCGCGACTCACCTCGAGCATAGTGTGGACCACGGTGCTCAAGGACGTGGACCCGGCCAACGTTGAGGCCGGCCTCGGTCTCCTTGAGCTCTACATGCAGGCGTCGGCGTGGGCGGCGGCCAAGGCCCATGCCACCACCTTTCTAGGGACTGTGCCGCCCGCGGCGACGCCAGCGTACATCGAGCTGTGCCTGCGGTGCGCTCAAGTCGAGATGCAGCTGCGCGAGTGGCCGGCGGCCGTTGCGCGGCTCCAGCAACTACAGACGTTCGTGGGCGCGTCGTCGCTGAGCTCCGAGACGGAAGTCGCGGCTCGCGTGGAGGTCGCGCTGGCTCGGGCGCACCACGCGCGCGGCGCCACGGACACCGCGATCTCCCTCGTACGCCAACGTCTCGTGGCCTCGGACGAGACCGACCTCGACGCCATCGCGCTCTACAGCGAGATCGCCATGGCCCGCGGCCGGCCTGTCGAGGCGATGCAGATGATTCTCAAGGTGCTCACTGGCCGCTCCAAGGACAAGGGTGCGCTGTCCTTTGCTAGCGGCGGCTCACTCGCGGCGCAGCGGTGCAGGCACAGTTCGCCGCGTACTTAGCGGCGCCCGATGGCTTTGCCCACCTGAAAGCGACGCTCGACCCCACATCGGCGTCGACGGCGCCGGCGTTCGCTTTTCTCGCGACGCTCGCCAAAGACCACGGCGCTATCGACGGTAGCAACCCTCTCGCCCCCCGCTGACGCCGCCTAGGCTGCTTGGCGTGCTTTGAGACCGCGGTAGCTTTGGCCCCGGCCAACGCCTCGTACGCGCTCAACTATGTCCATGCCCTCGAGGTCGTCGCCACCTACAACCGCGCCTATGCCGCCGCCGTCGCCTTCTTGCGGATGAACCCCGCGCTGCGCATCGGTGGGCTCTCGGTCGCGGCCGTCGCGGCGGCTCTGGCGCCCTTCCCATCCTTGGAGGCCGCCCGCGGGGCCCACGTGGAGAGACTCACGTGGTCCCCGCGCGGCTTCGTGCAGGTGGACGGGGCGGCAGATGAGTGCGATTTGCCGAAGGAGCGACTCCCCGAGGCCGACTGGGACTTGCTGGCGCTGCTCTTTGCACTTGTCAAGGTGCCGCTGGCCAAGCGTCGGGACTGCAAAGCGCGTAGGTGCTGTTCATCGAAGGGTGCTTTCGGCCCCTGCCTGGGCTTCTGTGCCTTGTCGAGCCCGTGCGCGCGCGCGTGGGCCACCACTTGCACGAGACGACGATCCGCAACGAGCACGCGTACTACTGCTGCATTGCACAGCTGCTGTGCGTCACCGAGCCGCCGCTGGTACCGCCGCCGGTGCTCGCGTCCGAGGCGATCTACGTTTGTGGTGACTCGCACACGCTCCCTACGGCGTGGCGAGCGCTGCCCAGCCAGTCGCTGCGCTTTGTGCCGGCGCTCGTGACGGGCCTCAAGCACTGTAGCCGCGATGGTGCACCCACAGCTGACCGCGATTTCCTAGGGCACCTACGACCCGAGTCGGCGTTCTACCCCAAGCACAACTTCCACAACGTCGTCCGGCGGCTGCCGCCCCGCGCTCGCGTCCTCTTCCTCCTGGGTGAGATCGACTGCCGCGAAGGCATCCTCGTCGCCGTCGAGAAGTGCCGCTACGAGGTACGATTGCTGTGGTTGCGCTGCCCACGCGGCTGCAGAGCTTGGACGAGGGCATGACCGCGACGATCGGCATCTTCATGAAGGTGCTTGAGGCGCTCGTGGCCGAGCACCGCTTCCAGGTACGCGCAGCTGCCCGCGCTGCGTGAACACGTGCGAGCAGGCCTTGATCCACCCCGTCGTGCCTGTCCTCAACGAGACGCGCCACTTGGTGATGCGGTACAACGCACTCTTCCGTGCCCAGGTGGACAAGGCGTCGTTCTGCACATGGATCGACTGCTTTGACAACTTACTCGACGCCCGCGGCCAGGTTTACGGGAAAGAAGGCGTCCGGCCTCATGCATTGTGTAGCTGCGCCTTGAGTACGCGCTGGACGGAACGCATCTGCACCCTGCGTATATCGCCCAAGGCCTCAGCGCGGCCCTGGCGCGCCAGTTGTCATAACCACCGCGGGAACAGAGTAGTTGGTATTATAGCGCTACCATATAAACAGGAGGCTGGCTACGAGGCGTCGCGCAGCATGCGGTAGATGCCGCCATGCCGGACGTGCACGGGTTTCACGGGGGACCCGCGCTACACGAAGATGAGGGGCCGAGGGCCGGAGAGCGGTACCTTGAAGACTTCGGGCGCTTCGAGAGTTTCGTCTACTCGAGCGTGAGTGCGAGCCAAGGCAGGCGAGCCACAAGAGTTGGCAAGCGACGGCCTTCGTGGCTCGCTTTCTGGTGTGAGGTCGTCGTCGGGACGCTTCATGCCCTTAAGCAGCAGTGTGTAGATGCCGCCGTGCTTCACTTTCCGAACCCGAGATACCCTGGATGATAGAACGGGCTTGAGCTTGGAGAGGTCGCTCACAGCGTCAGTGGCGTTGTTGTCTTCGCTGCTCGCGGCGTCGATTGCAAAAGGATCCGTTGCGCCGACGGGCGAGGAGGGAAGTAGTAGGGGCGAGGCCAAGTCGTACTCGGGCTTCATGGATTGCGCGTAGTGGTCGTCGCCTTTCGGTCCCGGCGACGCAATGTCATGGCTCTTTATATGGTGTTGGAACAACTCTAGAGCACCTTCAGCCGCGAAGCTTTTCCACTTTTATTTACCTTTGCGCAACGATGGTCGTCGGCGGTCATTGGGCGCTCTTGGCACTGCCGGTGCGTCCTCGACGACAAGGATAGAGCTCTGCACCGCGTCGAATCCTGGGTCTTCATCGTTGTTGCTGCAAGCTTCGCCGTCGTTATCGTCTTGCCACGAAGTGGGCCCGCTCCCACCAACGCCTCCATGGGGGCTTTGCAGTGCCTACATTCGTGGCGTCTACGAGATCAAGGGATGTGCCACGCACGAGAGTTTCGAGGCTAATGTATAAGTCATAATCGATGGCTGCCTCAGGCTCGACGTAAATGCTGTCGAGTTCCATCTCGAGCAACGATTCGAGATCAGTGGGCTCTTCTGTGTTGTTGGTGTTGACCTCACCCTGCGAATGTTACATCTCGAGACGAGAGGCCCTTCGTACTTTCTGCGGCAGCTTGCCTGGCGGTCGGTCCTGGCTCGGCGTCATCTTCGCCATCATGAGGCCGCGTCTGCCCAAAGTCGCCGCACCCCCTCGAGCCGCAAAGTGTATCCTGCGATCTATCGAACATCCTCTTTGTTATCCGGATGCCGAATTTTGCGGGGAAATTGCAGTTTTCGAACAAGCTGCGAATTTTCCATTCCCAAACCCTCGAGGACAATTTGTTCAATTCATTTATCGACGCAAGGCGGTGAGCTCCGACGGTATGGAGTTTTACGACATTCTCTTGCGCAGATGCAGCACACCCGCCCCTGCAGGTCGTCGAGCGACTTCCATTCATTATGTGTTGCACCAGCCGCCGCGGCTTTTGCCGAGTTTAACGCATTTAGTGTAAAGCAACCGGAAGTTGTTCAAAACTCGTACGCAGCTTGGGTGCGAGCATGCAAACAGCACGATCACGCTGAGAGCTGTTTGCAGTTCATCTTGTTTCTGCCGCTGACTCTGGCGCCGAGACAGGATGGCTGCTTGCGACGCGAACCCAAGCTCAACTTCATCCGTTTTGCGTCCACTTTGCCATTGGCCCTTCCGTCGTCCGGTTAACTTACCCATTCCAAGTTGAAGCTGCTGGTGATGCGGACGCGGCGCTCGGCGTGGTGGCCACCGTGTTCCGTCGGCCCCACTTCCCTTCATGCGCCGCTAGGGCAACCCATTCTAGCGCGCCATCGTTGGCGTACTATAACGCTGTATCTTCGGCTCTAATCGACACGATGTGCGCATCGCGCCACGTTTAACGCAGCCAATGGTGGGAAGGGAATCACGTTAAAACCTACAGTGGGACGATCTACTCCTATTTTGACTCTGCCAAATTGGTGCTGCCCCATGTCTTTTTGCCCGCGACACGGCGTCCTCTCGGCAACGCGACGAACGCACGCCTTGATGTGGCTTTGGCGCACCTCGTTGGTGCTCGACACGTGGACTGCGACGTTCCGTTCATTTTTTCATTTGCCCTGATTTGCCCAGTGCATTTTAACGTTAAAATGGTTTGACGCATAAACACGACATGATTGGCTCATCCCCCGCGGGTTGCAGGACGCCCGTCAGTTTGCAAGTTGCGACGAAATGCCGAAGAAGAAGCTGGCCGCCTGGGACGAGTTCGACGAGATTGAGTCGGATCCGTCGCTCAACCTCAAGATGAGCCGCATGGAATGCAAGCACTGCAAGTCGTCCGTGTCCAAGTCGGTGAACCGCCTCCTGTCGCACCTGCGCTCGTGCCCAAAGTACACGGGCGAGCTTCCTGCGCCGGGCGACGACGAGGTCGACGGCGCCGATGACACCAAGAACGACCCGCTCGCAAGCATCCGCCGGGCCATCGACCACACGCTCCTCAAGGTACAGCTATACCGGTTGGCGCCGAACTCATTTCTGTAGGCTGACGCAACGCCCGAGGAAATCAGCACTCTTTGCAAGGAAGCATACGAGCACAGCTTTTGCTCGGTGTGCGTTAACAGTGTGTATGCGTCGCATGCCCGTGAGGTACGGTGGCTGCGTGGACTTTGCAGGACCAAACGGGCGGTCGTAGGTGCTCGACGGCCTCGAGCGTAACCGCAAGCGCCAGCAGCCCCGTGTCAAGGTGTGCTGCGTCGTGGGCTTCCCCCTTGGTGCCAGCACTTCGGAGACGAAGGCTTTCGAGGCTGACGAGTGCATCCGCCATGGCGCCGAGGAAATTGACATGGTAATTCCCGTCGGCAAGCTCAAGGCCGGCGACCACGCCTACGTCCTGCGCGACATTTGGTACGCGACGCGTCTGGCACTGTCTGAAAACTCACGGGGAATGTGACAGCGCCGTTGTGTCGGTCTGCAAGCGCAACAACGCCCTGTGCAAGGTCATCTTGGAGACGGCTCTCTTGACGGAGGCCGAAATCGAAGTCGCGAGCAAGCTTTCGATCTCGGCTGGCGCCGATTTCATCAAGACGTCGACGGGCTTCTCAACCCGCGGCGCATCCGTCGTCGATGTGCGCCTCATGGCACAGCTGGCCCTGCCCCACGGCGTGCAGGTCAAGGCCAGCGGTGGCATCCGGTCGCTCGAAGACGCCGAAATCATGATGGAGGCTGGCGCCACGCGGCTCGGCACGAGCTCGGGCGTCAAGATGATCAAGGGCACTGCCACCGGTACGCTCACCGCTTCCATAGACTCAAAAGTTCTCATGAAACGTGGTTTCTGTAGCGTCGGCGGCCCCTTCGACGTATTAAATCGTACGCCTAAACTCTAAATCTATATTGCTCGCTTTTGTTCTGTGCCAGCGTACACCATAGGGCTGGGCTCCACCAGCTCCAAGACCGCGACGACTGTCAGTCGTAAGGACTCCCTGTCGGCACGTCGACCTGAAGCAATGCCTGGGAGTGGTAGGCACAGCTGGAACTAATGTCGATGGCTTTGCAGGACGTGCGTATACCCGCCAGGGTGCAGAGCTCCCAGTGAACTTGGAGGTTGTTGAGGTAGTATAGGTGTATCGTTATGTCATTCCTTGTGTCTAGTCCAAGTCGTCGTCACTGTGATCGTACTCGGGATCCACAGCCTTTTGGTCGCCCTGACGCTTGGCGCCGATCTTTTGTTTGGACTTGGACTGCAGCAGTGTGTGCCTACCACCGCAAATAAGAGGTGCGGGACGCCAAGTTGCACGGACCCGACGACGCCGATGCGCAGTTCGAAGTTTTTGATCTCGGCCTTGAGCGTTTGCAGCGCGGCCTTGATCTGCACCAGCGGAGTCGTATCCGTCATCTTGCTGCCCTTGCTATCCATGTCCGTCTGCCCTCGCAACTGAGCCCTCGCCTCTGGTGCCGTCCGTACCTTCGTCTCTCGCAGCTGCTCCGTGATCTCCGTGTGCTGGTTTGTCATAGCGTTCACTTTTTCCGTGCCTTCCTTGCAGCGCTCCGTGACGGCCTGCAGCTTCTCCTTCACTTGGTGGTAGTCTTGGCGCTACGGAGTGTGCAGCGCGCGCGGAGGTCACGAAAAAGGTACCAGGTGATCGAATTGATTGTTGATGTACTTCTCTTTGGCGCCCATACGCTCGATCACCTCGTTGAGCTGCTTGGTGATGGCCTTGAGTTGGGCCGACGTGTTCGCGAGGTTGTCTTGAATCGTCTACGTCAGCGGTACGTGCGGGTTCAGGGCGCAGGCAGCGTACGGCGTCGTGCTTCTTGGTTTGCTCGATGTGGGTGTGCCATTCCTTCCCGTCGTCCTCCTTCACCTTGGCCTTGAGCTTCGGGCCGACGCGCTCGAGCTCCGTTTTCCACAGAAGCGGGTCTAC